>JAKSZT010054540.1:15059841-15293633 GCA_026826555.1 Tolypeutes matacus | reverse complement strand
CATCCATATTACTATCAACAGTCTCTTCAAAGTGATCTAGGCCTTTTCCATCAAGCATTTCACAATTCCTCCAAAAATATCCTTTACCCATTTATAAAACCGTTCCAACATTTTGGTAATTGCAAAAGCAGTACCCCACTCCTGGTACCAAATTCTGTATTAGTCAGCCAAAGGGGTGCTAATGTAAAATACCAACAAATGGGTTGGTTTTCATAAAGGGTATTTATTTGGGGTAGAAGTCCACAGAGACCAGGCTATAAAGCGTTAAGTTTCTTCTCTCACCACAGTCCATTGCCATGTGTTAGAGCAAGGCAGCTGCCAGCGTTTGCCACGGTTCAGGCTTCTGGGGTTCCTCTCTTACCGGGGCTGCGTTTTTCTCCAGGCTTAGCTACTGTTTCCTCCACAAGGTCAGCTGTAGACGATCAGGCAAACGGCTTGCTTCTCTTCTCCTGGGGCCTTCTTTCCAACATCAAAACTTCTTCTCAAAAGACTGCTTCAACTGTTCTTTGCCTTGCCTTTTATATTCAATTCCCCACCCACCAAGGGGTGGGACTCAACGCCCTAATCCTAACCTAACCATGCTCAGATTAACAGATCAGTTTACAAGCATGATTCAATTATATTTTTGGAATTCATAATTACATCAAACTGCCACAAAACTCATCTAAAATCTGCCTTTTGAATATCCAAGAAACCAGTGGGCAATAGACAGGCTGACCCTAGGGACTAGAAAGTAGAATATTAGTCACCTGTTTTATTTACTTGTGAAACATATTAAAGGATTACAATCCAAATTACTTGTCCTGATATCCTAAGTTTCCATAGTCCATATGGAAATATCAATTTCACCTATTGTACCTTCCTTCTTTTTTCTTGGTGGATTTGTGGGTAACCATTTCCAAGCCACCAGTCAGAGAGGAACATAGAAGAGCTGTAGCTGACACCTTCTGTGTGACCCCCAGACCCACCCACCCATCCAGAACTAAGGGCTCTGTTGCCCATGGGCCAACTGTCTTCAGGTGGGGGTGGGGGTGGTTCATGGTGCTACTGCCAAGGACTCTCTGATCTCTGGGGATGCTGTGGTCTAAAATGAGCTCCAAAATTGACTCTGCTATAACACCCATTCCCCCCTCCCCAGAACCCCATCTCTCTTCTTTTCCTAAATCTGTTCCCTGGGAGCTCCAGAAGGCTGGAACAAGAAGACAGCCCCCATGTGCCTCAGACCTAGGGGCCCACCCTGTCACCCAGGGGTCTGCACCCACAGAACCCTCCCCCTTACCAGGCTCCTGGATGCTCCTACCCTTTTCTTTTCTAGCAAGGGGCCCTCAGGAAGCAGTCTTCTCCCATAGTCACTGGTACCCTCCTGCCTTGACCCTGCAGTAGCAGAGGCAGTTGCCTGCACTCAAAAAGTGTGTGTTCCCTGCCTTGATGTGGGGTGGTTGCTAGGAGATAGCACCTTGCCCCACAGGACTACCAGTCTCAAATTCTTTGCATCTAGGTGAAGCCATGGGACTGGTTCTTGCTGAGGAATATAACCAGACATGTTAAGTATCTTAAGAAGTTGTGGTGACTGCCCCATACCCTTCCCTCCATTCACTGTCTGAAGACAGAGCAAGACAAGGGCCTGGAGGACAACAAGGTACAAGATGGAAGGACCCAGATTCCTGACATAACATATGGAGGAGAGCCACCTGTTGACCAAGAACCCCACCTTGGAACAAGTGAGACATAAAGATCTAGTGTGCGGAACCACTGAAATTGGCGGCGGGGGGGGGCGCCCCCCCCCCCCCAGTCATTTGTTATAGCAGCTGATGTTAACTTTAGCTCCTCCTATGGCCTTGTTGGGCTCCCTACCATCTGGAAATACTCTATTCCTGTCAGAGAGCTCCCTGGGCATGGCCACCCATCTTACTGCTGCCTCCTTTTCACAAAGTTTTGGCAAGGCCTAGGATTATCTAAGGTGGGGATTCATTTGTTCCTAGGAGGACTCAGAGCCACTCCTCAGGAGGGGTAATGTGAGGTTGTATTGGGGTCAGTTCCCCCTGGTGCAATTCTTTCCCTACCTTGTCTCTGCCTCAGTTCTCTTACCTGTTGAAGAGGATAATGATGTTTGCCCACAAGGGAACTGTATTACATTTAATCATGTACCCCATCAGAAGAGTGTTCTTAATCTTAATCCATCCAGTTCCTGTGCATGTGAACCCATTTGTAAACAGGTTCCTTTGAAGCTGTGTTGCAAGTTAAGGTGGGGATTCATTTGTTCCTAGGATTATCTAATATCCTGTTTAGGTGTGGTTCAACTGAATCGGGGTGGGCCAATATCCGTATTACTAGAGTCCTTTGACTCTCTAGAGTACCAGAGCCAGCACCAGAATGCTACAGATTTTGTAGAGAAAGAATGAAGCTGCCAATGCCTTGATTTGAGACTTCTAGCCTCTGAAACTGTGAAACAATAAATTCCACAGTGTGTGATATTTGTCATAGCAACACTGGCCAACTAAGACAGTAACTGCAACGCTTTCAAGGATGAGATGCCTAAAGCACCTGGCACATCATGTGAGATCAGGAAACATTAGTCCTGATAATTTGTCCTCCTTTCCGAGGAGGAAATTCAGACACAAAACCTTAGCTGTCTGGCTGAAAAACACCTAGAGAAGTTAAGAGGGAAAACCCCCTGAAAACCCAAGACAGCCAAGCCAGACAGGGCATGGAACGTCCACCTATGCCCTTCCTGGTTGAAGTTGAGCTCACCAGACCTCCCAGCATTCCAGGGAGGTGAGAAGTCTGGATCAGGGGTCAGAGTTGGTTAGTGGCTGATCAGTAAGGCCATACAAGGCCCATCAGGGTGGCAGCCCCAGGGGCATCTGCAGGTGGTGTGAAAAGTGCCTGTGGGCCCCCAGCTCCCCCCTCCCTCACTTCATTAAACACCTAGCATTCCCTTTGAGACAGGAAGGAAGCTGGTCCAGAGAGCTCGAGTCAGACAGCTTCTCCAGGGTGTGTGGCTGCCTCCCATGTTTGGTGCAGAATCAGCTCCCCCAGCTAATCTTTTATTTATGCAGATGTGGTCCAGGGCTTCACTCTGGAAACCCCGCAGCTACTCTCCAGCCAGTTCCCTGACAAAGAGTGAACACAATGGCTCTTTCCCTGGACCTGCTCCAATTCTCCCATCCTCTGAGATCTGGCCCTTCCCTTTCACTGCCTCTCTCCTCCACATCTCTGTAAGCACCTGGGCAGTCCAATTGGGGTGTCCCAAAGAAGCATACTTCACACCCTGTGCTCAAAAAGAGCATCCGCTGGAACCCAAGGCACTGTCATCTGTTGTCTTGCTCAAGGCTCTGGCCTTCTTTGAAATCGTGGATGCTAGCTTTCCCTGAATTCCGCTTTATTTCTCCAGGAGAGCCCTCAGTGTAGTATGGTCAAGAAACTAAAGTCCCTTGGATATTTCTGTTCACACTAAAAAGTAATTCAGAACCTCTCATTATGAGTGGAATGGGATACTGTAGGATTATGTTGGCTTTCTACCCTTCCCCAAGAACTGATAGCTTCTGAATGGTGGCCAAGAGAATTTCAGTTTGGGAAAGACTGGTTCACTTTATTTAGGCCTGGAGCTCATAAGCGAAATCACTATTTCTTGAATATACATATGGATTTGGGGGGCCCAGGATGCCTGTTATCACCCACTTCTTCTCAGGAGTATCAGGACCCAAAATTAAGGGGAGAAATAAAGAAGGCTCCTCCCTCCTTGCCCTAAAGAAGAGTTTCATCAAAGTAGCTCCTTCCAGGAGGACTGGCCTGGCTTGGCTCAGGACCTGAGCCCTCCAAGTTAGACTTTCAGGCCCCCTAATTAAAAAATGAGATGCCAACTCCTGATGACAGGGGCTAACTATCATGTTTCTGGAACAATGAGTATAGGTTCTCTCTCAGATCCACATGGCAAAATCAAGAGCATTTTCTTTTGGCATATGGGTAGAGGAAACCCTTCCTGTTCTTCTTTCTAGAGGAAAGCGCTGTCACTAGTGCCCCAGTGCCTTCACAGGGACTCAGCCCCCAGCTAGGCCTCCAAAGGGAAAGAAGGCAGTTCATGGGTGAAGCAGAGGAAAGAAAGCATGTGTCAGGTGCTGCTCTGCGTGGTGGGGGCAGGGAGAAAAAGGGGTGCCAGGAAGACCCTCTCCCCCAGAACCCCATATAGGCTTTGAGACCCATTGGTAAAGTCATCACCATGTCAGGGTCCACAGGAAAGCCATCCCACCTACCCAGATGACCCCCAAGTGGCTTTGACATTAAAAAGAAGACATTGTTAGAATCCATGACTAAAGATCTTGTGAAGAAATGAGCTGGTTTGGATTTGGAGTTCAAGGTCAGTGCAGTACTTAGGCTGAAAATGCTAGCTGCCTCTAAAATTATAGGCCCAGCCCTTAATTAAAATATCCTTTCATGCCTGGCAAAAAAAATGCTAGTGAGTGAATGCAGCATCCTTGACTCTTCAGTGTTGTGAAACCATTTTAGAATTAGGAGGGTTTTGACAGAGGCAAAATTCTCAATTGAGGCCCCGTCATCAATTGCTTCATTACCAAATGAAACATAAAGGCCTCCTTTTTCAGGAACTGACCTTGTAGTTAGGAGTTCCATTACTGGAGCTGTCCCAAGATTTCTGGCCTTCTCCCCACACCCAGAAGGCACCGTGCCACCTCTTTAAGAAAGAGCATAGCCGAGTGCCTCCAGCCAAGGGTAGGAATTGACATGCCCCATCTGCTTGAAACCACTCTGCGTTTCTCTCTGTGGGAAGCTGGGCGTTGCTCCTCAAGTCTCTCCATTTGCAATTCTCCTTAAGACAGCAAGTACCAAATAGCTCAGAGAAGACATGCTGAGAGGACATGTCATGCGGTTTGTGAGAAAGGCTGGGAAGAGGGTCCCGGGGAGGTGTGGCACATGTGTGGTAAGAGGCAGAGCAGGTGGCAGGGAAAGGGGCCACAAACTTTTATGCCCATGACACCATCTCCACCCCCTGGCCCTGTCTTTTCTTCTCTGTCCCATACTCCGATACTGGTGTGTGAGGGTTTCTCGATGATGAATAACTTCTCTTAGGACTTACCTCCAGGACATTTTGGTGTTTTTTTTGTTTGTTTGTTTTTAATTACAGCAGTTGAAGGTTTACAGAAAAATCATGCAGGAAGTACAGAGTTCCCCTCTATCTCCTACACACTCACGCACACACACACACACACCTTTTCCCTATTATTAACATTTTTCATTAGTGCAAATTACTTTTGTACTTTGTTACAATTGATGAAATAATATTATCATTATATTCTTCCCCTAATGTTGTAGCACAATGGGCATGGCGTTCACTCATTTTTTTTAAAGAAAATTTTGTGCAGTACATGGGTGCTGGGTGAGCAAGACACCAGGGCCCCACTTCCTGAAGCTGACAGTCTGTGGGAAGTGGGGTCCCATAACCAGGTAATACAAGGGTCCCAGGCGAAAAGAATTAAGACAGGGAGGGAAATCAGAGAAGGCTTCCTAGGGGTCAGTGATGTCTCCAGTGAGACTGGAAGTGTACCCGGGATTTGGCCAGGGGAATAGAGAAGTCTGCAGGTGGAGTGGGGACCTGGGCTGCACCCAGGCCATCCCCAGGCCACAGAAACAATAGGTGCAGACCCTGAGGCGAGAGAGGATAATGCTTTGCAAGAAGCAGTGCTGCTGTGTGGCCAAGAGTGAGCAAAGCAGGGGCCGTAAGAGGCCCACAGCCCACCAGGAGTGTGAAAATCCCACAGGCACTATCAGCTGCAAGACATGGCACGAGTGCAGGATGGATTCGCTGCTATGTCTCATGGACTCTAAGGCGCCATTGATTTTAGGCCACATCCTGCTCGGAAACATTAGAATGTGAACTGTCTGTGTGAAACACTGGAGGTAGGGGGACTGCCCAGCAGATGAAGAACAGCTAGTATAAGTTCAGGGCAACTCCCAGGATCCAAAGTGTGAGGCAGGCTCAGGCAGGAGGTGCAGGGGCAAGGGGATTTGGAGAAAGCAGGCCGCATACAGCTCCTCTTTGGTGGGGGATGACAATAGTGTATCCCTTTGTTTCCTCCCCTCAACAATTTTGTCCATTCCAAACCAGATAAAAAGGCTTACCTGAAAAACAAACCAAGAGTCCAGAAAAGGGTTTGTGGAGTGGGGATGAAGAGATGAAAGATATAACCTTGGTTCTTTCTTAAGGGAAGTACATGGGCCAGGGTCTGAAGATGAGGTTCCCCCTTCTTACAGAGCTGCCTTTCTGGCATAAAACCCACCTCAACAGCAGCCCCTAGCTGCCCCTGCCCTGTCTCCCAAACCTTAATGAGCTGTGCGACCCTGTCCTTCTCTCAGGATGTCAGCAGGATGCTCTGCACCCACATACCACATTTTCCTGTTAGCAGTTGTGCTGGTTAGGCTAATGTGTCAACTCAGCCAGATAATTGTGCCCAGTTGTTTGGTCAAGCAAGCACTGGGCTAATTTTGACACAAGGACATTTATGGACTTTAGTCACCAGGGAGTTTATTGCATAGATGGCTGATTACACCTACAATCAGCCAAGGAGACTGCCATCAGCAATGAATGATGTTTTATCCAATAAGTTGAATGCCTTAAAAGGGGAAGTGATTTCAGCATTCAGAGAGAATTTTTCAGCTCGACTTCGGACAGCCAATGTCTCCTGGCAACTCATCAAGGACCTTTATCAGAGCCCCTGGTTTGCAGCCTGCCTGTGGAATTTGGACTTGTGTGTCCCCAGTCATGTGAGAGAATTTTAAAAATCTTACACTATTTACAGATATCTCCTGTTGATTCCGTTTCCCTAGAGAACCCTGACTAATACAGCAATGTACCCCATTTTCATGTTTCTGAAATCAGACGCCTCTTAAGGTGGTGATGTACCTGAAAAACTCTTACTAAATTGGAGGTGCATCTTACAAGCATCTAATCACCTAGAGCCTCAGATTCTAAAATATTAGGGAATTCAAGGACCAAGGGATCATGCTGTCATGACTGTGGCTTATTTTAAAAATAAGGCACTTGTGTTTTTTTTTCTTTCAGTACTGCTGTCCCCTTTCTGCAGATGTGCACAAATAACCCACTAATAAACAAATTCCAAGCTCTATTGGGGAATTCCTTTTAAAAAGAAAAAAAAATTCTGAGGAGTATCTAGATGGTTATAGGAATGAGGGCCACAAATATTTTAGGGTGTGCCTGTTGCAGCCACACCTGAGATTGAGTTTTGCAGGGAGAGAAATGACCTCAGCAAAGCAGAGGCTGGAGAAGACAAGGGCAGCGTTCCAGATAGAGAAGAGTGTTTTGGTGGGCCTCAATTTGCTTATCTTGCTGGCTGTTGTGTAATGGGGCCAGTGGAAGGCTGCCCCCTGCCAGGTATTGCCCTTTACCCTGTAGATCTGAAAGTGAAGAGAGGAGGTAACTTACCGATGTCACTTAGCACAGAGGTGTGAGGTCAGCACTTGAAAGCAGGTCCACATAACTCCACAGTCCCAAAGAGATTCTCAGGGCACTGGGGCACCACATTCAAGAGACTTTAAGCCAGGATGCAAACTAGATCTTCTTAGTAGGAACTGGCCAGCAGAATTCAGCTCCGCACTGCATGCATAGCTCTTCTGTGTTAAAAAGGAGCTGCTGGTTGGGAGTAAGCTCATGAAACAGGTTTTCTTGCTTTCATTCTCTGTCCCCCAAGATGTGCTAGGAAGTGGCTCCTTTAACAACTGCCACTTTCTGGTGACTTCTGAATATTCAAACAGTCCAGTCCAGTCTAAAACACCAGCCTCTTGGCTGCTGGTGGCAGGGGGACCAGGAGTGGACCCTCCACTTTGACCTCTCACTCACCTGGAGGTTGGGGGCATGGCAGATGGACAGGAAAGTGTCTGGACCTTCCCTGGTTTGGCCTGGTTCTCTTCTGATGCAAAGATCTGGATGGGGTGGGGGTGGCCTCCACCTTTTCCTAGGTCCAGTATGCTGTGATTCTTCAAGTCCTCGCCCAAATATCAGATAGGAATGGGTTCCAAACCTCAAGGTTGGGTATTGCCTAAACGACTTATCATTCCATGTGGGCTCACTCTCCTGTAGCTCAGCAAGCAGCCAACTGGGCAGGGGTGCCAGGCTCCCCTCTCTTGGGCACCCCCAGGCTTGAGTGGGAGTCTCTAGAACCCATCTCCCTCCTCAGCTGGGGTTGGGGGAAAGCACGAAACCTGTCCCTCTGCCCAAGGCTGCCACTGCCAGCATTTACCCTTTCCCTCCCCAGTCCTCTCCCCTTATTGATGAAGGGGGTAGGGAGGAGAAGGGAACAGGTTGGGGCTGGTTCTGGCAGCTCTTAGGAAGTCTTGCAGGGGGGTTCCCTTTCCAATGTGGAATTTGCAGGTGTGGGCCTTTAGTGCAGAGCCCATCCCTGGGCCATAGGGAAAGCCTCCTGAACATGCTACTCAATCTGCAACAAACCTATTTTCAAATAAGGCTTGGGTTAGGTAGTGTGATGGTTAATTTCATATGTCAACTTGGTTAGGTTATAGCATCCAGTTGTTTGGTCAAGAAAGCACTGGCCTGATTATTACTGTGAAGACATTTTGTAGATGGATTTACCTCATTAGCTGGTTGATTGCATCTACAGCTAATTTTATCTACACTCAACAAAGGAGATTGCCCTCAGCAATGAGGGGGGGGGGGGTCTCCTCATTCAATCAGTTGGAGGTCTAAAAGCAGAACTGAGGATTTCACAAGTCAGAAAGCAGAATTTCTGCCTCTTCTTCAGCCAGCCAGCTTCTCCTGACAAATTCAACTTCACCTTCATTGGAGTTTCCAACTTGCAATTTGGATTTGCTAATCTCCACAGTAGCATGAGCCAATTCCTATACTAAATCCCCACCCCCACTGTTCTGTTTCTCAGGAGAATGCTGACTAACAAAGGTAGCCAGAGAGTAGAGCCTACCTCCCCTCAGGCAAGAGCTTAAAAATCCTAACTCTTCCCAGGTTATTCTTACCTCCCTGGAGCAACACATGGGTGTGGCCATCACTGCTTTTCCACAGCCTCCTATCACTTAGTGTCTCCCTTCCAAAGGTGGGCACTCACCCTTCCCATTTCAACCACGTGTCCAAAGACCAAACGAGATATCGGTGACCAAACATCCTGGACTCTCCAGAAAAGCTACATTTGCAGATGTCCTAAACCTCAGTCCTCATAAGCTGTCAGAATGTCCCAGAAAAAACAATATTTCAGCTAGAAAATAATCTTTTTCCAGCCACCTCTCAGACCCCCCAACAGCATTAAAAATCATTTGAGAAATGATTTAGGGTTCAGAAAATATGGTCACTGGAATGGGCCATATTATGTCCCTCAAAAAGATATGTTGGGAAACAGATGTAGCTCAAGCAGTTGGGTGCCCACCTACCACATGGGAGGTCCCAGGATCAGTTCCCAGTGCCTCCTAAAGATGACGAGCAAGACAGTGAGCTGATGCAATGGGCTGGCATGGTAAGCTGATACAACGAGATGACACAACCAGATGATGCAGGCAGATGACACAACAAAGAGACAAAACGAGGAAACACAATGAAAGACACAGCAAGCCGGAGAGGAGGTGCCCAAGCCATTGGGCGCCTCCCTCCCATGTGGGAGTTCCCGGGTTCAATTCCCGGTGCCTTCTAAAAAAATAAGAAGATGAGCATTCAACGAACAGACACAGAGAGCAGACAGGAAGTGCAAACAACAAGGTGGGGGTGGGGGAGAGGAGAAATAAACAAATAAAATAAATCTTTTAAAAAAAGACAAGATATGTTGAAGTCCTAACCCCTAGGCCCTCAGAATGTGAACTTTTTTGAAAACCGTGTTGTTGCAGATGGAATCGGTTCAATTAAAATGAGGTCATAATGGAGTGGACTCCCAATCCAATATGACTGGTATCCTTATATAAGAAGAGGATACACAGTCACACAAGGGAGGGAGCCTTGTGACAATGTAGGCAGAGATTGGAGTGATGTGGTTGCGAGCCAAGAAAAGCCAAGGATTGCTGGCAAACTACAGACGTTAGGAAGAGGTGGGGAGAGATGCTCCCCTAGAGCCTTCAGAAGGCATACAGCCCTGCCGACACCTTGATTTCAGACTTCCTGCCTCCAGAACTATGAGGCAATACTTTTCTGTTGGTATTTTGTTATGGCAGCCCTTGGAAACTAAGGCAGTCACCAAATGTGTAGCTCCATCCCACAAAGGGCTGTCCTCATTTAGGACTCAATTTATCCAGCAGGGAAGCAACTGGGGTTTCTGCTGCTCTCCAGACATACATGACAATCATCAGGGCTTGGCCCAGCCCACAGAAGGCCCAACAAATCCTTATTGTGCCAACAGACTTGATCAACTCACTCATAAAAAGGCTTGCAGCACTTTAGGAACAGAATGGTAGCCACAGAAAGGCCCCTGGCCTTCAGGGTGTCAATTCTTGTCCTTGGGGCCGTGTCCTTTGTACTCTCTGCTTGAATGCTCACCCCAGGCGACTTCCTTCTGACACCAGGAGGGCCCATCCCTCATCACCAAATCTCTGCCTGCCTGTGGTTGTTATAAGATCATGGTGACACAATTAATATGATTTAATAAAACTAACAGCTAATTTTGGCAGGGTTCCAGTTGGAAAATTGAAATGCTGCGTTCTATTCAACGGGAAGTTTCTCAAGCCAGAATACCATGGGTTTGGGGTTGATTAGCGTTGCTTGCTTTAGGTTTTCAGGAGCTGAGCTCCTTGTGCTGTGACCCTGTCCTTCACCAGACTGGTTGATGAGGAACCAAACAACTCCAGGCAAAGGGTGCAGCACTAGAGAGTCAACCAGAAGCCTCAGTGGCCCTCCTGAATGAAGGAAACAAGTCAGTGAAATATGCCCATGTTGAACCTGTGGGTGGTTTGTGCTTTGAAGCACAACCCTAGCTCTGGGTGAATGGTTTAAACTAAGTCTCTACAGCCAAATCATGAAGGGATCTGTTGGCTAAATGTAGTGCTACACGGCACACAGAGGAGACCCCAAGAGTGGCTAGAGGCAGACAGATGTGGGTGGGTATCCCACTTCCACCACTTCTCTTGACAGGTGACTCTGGACAAGTCACCTCATCTTTCTGTGGTTTGGTTCCCTTATCTTCACCCTGTGGGTAATGTAGTCCCTTCATCAGAGTCATTGCGAAGGATTAAATGACATATAGACTAGCCAGTGAGCCCACAGGTAGCAATGCATGCACTCACGTGTCCATCTTGCAAATAGTTTTTAACCACCACAACTTTCAGGATATTCCAGCTGGCAGGGCCTGGACAAATCCTCCAGTCCATTCAAGGAAATGATGGGCCTGAGGGGAATGCCGGACTCTGAGGGCCCAGGGTGGAGCACATACTGGCATTTGGGCTGCTGTCCCCTAATAGATGTCTTGAGCCATCTATTTACTGTGTTATTCAGTTGTTAGTCTGAGAGGTGGAATATGGGAATAGAGAGAGAGGGGAAAAATCCCACCATGGTATAAAGAAATGAACAAAAATCCTCCATCCAAACAAACAGACAGACCCGGCCAGGACATCCTGCCCAGACTCCTCACCTCACTTCAATAGAAGTAAACATGTAGGGGAGGAAAATGCAAGTCAGATAAAGGGTTGTGCATCCCAAACACTAGCTAGTTCCTGGAAGGCCTGTAAGCATTTCCCAGCTTCTGCAAAGTGGCCAGATGTTTTCCTCATTAGGACTTTCCTAGGACAGAAATGACTCTTGCCTATTTAATGCTCCAGTAGATTAGTAATCATTCTGCGAGGCCTGGGAACTGTCCACTTTCAATTGCCTTTAAAGATGGAACTCTGAACATTTATTCTAGTAACACAGGATCATCCATGAAACACAGTTGCCAGGAATGTCTACTCTGAATCCAGCCTCACTGTCAGACAGACTTCCAGCTTACAGGAAATACCTAAGGTAGAGGAACAAGCTGAAGGGCCCCAGGAATAAACAGTTGCACCGGTCGAGAATCTGGGACATCCTCCATTATAGCTGTTCTGGAATTTTCAGTCAATCCTGTGAGATTTGTTTCAAAAAAAAAGAAAAACAAAGGTAAGAGGTACTGCTGTAGACCAAAATAGACCAAAGAGACACAACCAAGTGCAATGTGTAAAACTAGATGCAATCCTGGTTAAGAATAGTAACATCAAAACTGTTATAATAGGTATTCTTGTGGCAACTGGGGAAATTTCAATATGAACTGGATATTTCTTTAGATTATGGAATCAGCATTAATTTCTTAGGAATGATATTGGTATTGGGTTATATTGGAGAATGTCTTTATTCTTGGATGCAGGCTAAATGAATTATTTAGGGGTTAAGTGTCACAATGAAGGTAACTTATTTTTAATTGGTAGGGCAAAAAAAAAAAAAAATATATATATATATATGTATATATATGTGTACCCTACATAGTTAAAGCAAATATGGTAAAGTCTTAACAGTTGTTGAATCTAGATGGAGAATACATGGGTAATCAGTATAAAATCCTTTCAATTTTTCTGTTTAAAAATTTTCAAATAAAAAGCTGGGAAAAGAAAAAAATGAAAAATAAAGACAGAGAAACAAAAACAATAAAAATAAGGAAAAGAAAAATATTTTTAAAATGAAAAATAACAGTTGAGGAAAAATTCATTCTGATTAGAAACCATACATTCTCCTTGGCCTTCTGAAAAGCATAATGGAGCAAATATTGCCAGCGTGTGCATATCTGTAACAAAACTATCAAACTAAAGCAGAAAGAAAACCAGAGCATGGTAAAAATCCAACTGCAGTGTAATGGTGACTTCTTAGGGGAGGGGCAGACAGAGGAGCTCAGCTGTAAATGAACGTCGTTGTCAGTATTCAGGTTCTTGGGTCATGTGGCGTCTTCATGGGTGTAACATATTATTCATAAGTGAATAAATAAAATGAAAGACACGCACAGGCCAATGACGATAGCTTGAAACTCAGGTAAAATGAAATACCGCCCAGTTCCTGTACTTGGTCGTGTGAATAAGTTGTCGTGTCAGTCTTTGGCCCTCTGGACACCAAAGTAGAACAAGTACACTCAATGATTATAATCATTCATTCCACAAATATTTACTGAGGGCCTGCTATGTTCCAGACAGAGCCAGAGCTAGAGATACATAGGTTTTTTATAAAGTTGAATGCTATGAAGAAAAACAAAAAAAGTAGCGTGCTAAGGAACTTGAAAGCAGGGGGCCAGGGGTAGGGATGAGCTCTTCTAGAAGGTTCCCTTTGGGTAGAGATGGGAATGAGAGATTGGGGGTTGGGTGGGGTGGGGACAACGACTGTGTGTGTGTGCTCCAGACAGAGGAGTCAGAAGGGCAGGTGTGTTTTGTGTGTCTGAGGAACAGCAAGGGGCTGAGCAGCTTGAGTGAAGTGCCAGGGGGAGATGGGCTATGGGTGAGAGACAGTTTGGAAGCCATGGTAAACACTTCATATTGGGTGGGCTGGAAGCAATCAGGGGGTTTTCAGCAGGGACGTGACATATCTGATTTGTGTTTTTCAAGAATAACAAGTGAGCACTATTCTAGAAAAAGCAAGCCAGAACATTATTCTGGTTATATTATGAAGGCAGAGATCATTTTCAAAATACTGAGCAATTTATAAGACAAGGGCTCTGGCCAGTCAGGCATGACACTGGGACACTCAGAAGAGCTAGGTGCCAGAGCACTCCTTCTGGGGCAGGTGGCAAATCATCTAGCTGCTAGATGGGAGTGAGGCAGCGAGGGGTGACCTTGAGGTCAAGGTGGGCTGGGACAGTGGGGGCAGGGGACAAAGAAGGGTACTGGGTAGTGTCTATTTACTTACCTTTATGGAAGTATTTCAAGATTTTAACAAAAGAATGGATAAATACACTTCTGTAAAAGATATAATACAAATAAGAGTATATCATGTCTCTATTTAACTTCCTAAAATAGCTAAGATCAAGCTGAAAGTTTAAGGAAACCCAATCAAGGTCATTAACGAGTAACTGTACTTCTTACCAAGCTCCCTTTATCCATGTGCAATACAGGACCCATCCATCCATCCATCCATTCATCCATGCATACAATCAGCAGTTGCGCCCCTAATATGTGCCAAATACTGCTTTAAAGCTGGGGATGGATCAGTGCAGAAGACAGACGAAGCCACAGATTTCACGGCGTTTATATTTCAATGCAGACAGACAATAAACAAATAGGCATCCAGCGAACTTCAGCCTGAGAAAAGAAGAGCTCTTAATGAAATAGCAACTGAGAAGCAGGGTGATACTTAAGATCAGGGGTTCTTAGCCTTTCTTCTTTCTAGTCAGGTGAAAACCACAGATACCTTACTAAGTCCACACTATATGGTGTATTATTTAATAAAGATATCACACCTACACTAACACGTCACACAAGAATAATGTTTTTTTTGAGTTTCAATTCAAGCTCATGGATCCCTGGTTAAGAACCCCTGTTTTAGATTCTCAAAAGAAAACAAGAGAAAGACAAACTAAAAGAACCGGTTATTGCTACATCCCCAGTTCCCAGAGAAGCACCAGGCTAACTGAAGTGCTTATACGTCAGGTGAAAGAAAGAAAAAAAAAAAAAAAAAGATGATGTGCAATATTATTCAGCCATGCACAAGAATTAGGTATATCTACATGGGGTAGCATGAAAGGGTGTCTGTGAGTAGAGACAAGTGAGCTGTAGAGAGATCATTTTTGTAAAAATAAAACAGGCTTATAGATAGATGTACAGAGAAAACACCAGAAAGATCCACACTACATGGTTAACACCCAGAGGGGAGAAGGGAACTTTCACTTTTTACTTAATATTCAGGCATACCTTGGAGATATTGAGGATTCAGTGCCAGACCACTGCAATAAAGCAATTATTGCAATCAAGCAAATATTGCAATAAAGCAAATCACACAAATTTTATGGTTTCCCAGTATGCATAAAACTTATGTCTACACCATACTGTAGTCTATTAAATGTACAATAGCATTATGTCTAAAAAAATCAATTTACATCCCTTCATTAAAATGAAGACTGAAGTGAGCACATGCTATTGGAAAAACAGCCAATTGACTTCCTTGGAACAGGGTTGCCGCAAACCTCGGATTTGCAAAAACTACAATATCTGTGAAGTGCAATAAAGCCAGGTATGCTTGTATTTATTGTTTACATTTTAAGGGTATCTACTCATTGTGAAATATAAAGGACTTTTCAAAAGATATAAAAAATGACTATGCATAATAGGAGGGGTGACCTGGAAATGCTGCGTGAAAGTAACTTTCAGTGCAGGTGAAGTCTGTTAATGGTTTACTAACAAAAAGAAAGGATGAGCTTAGCTCTTCTTTTTGTTCCTCGAAACAGAAACAAAACCTACTTCCCACTGGGAATATTAGAAACCAGAAAACAAAGGCATTTTGTACAGATCTTTGTGGAAGTCTTAGAAAAGAATGGTCTTGGCCCCAGAGTCCCACCATGGACGACTATGTACAGAAAGCCGTGGGTGGGATGCCAGCAGGGCAGCGCCTGGGTGAGGGCCCCCTGGGGCCTTGCGGGGGACAGATTGCCAGGGCCCCTAAAGAAGGACAAATCATGTGACTCGAACTCCTAAAAGACCCTGTAATTTTCAGTTGACTAATAGGGGGGAAACCAACATGTGAATCACCTTTCAAGTATTTAATTGAATTAGACAAGGAAAATGAGGCTTCTTTTAAATTCTTCCTTGGTTTTAACTTCTGTCATGAAGCAGCCTAGCGTAATTGGTAAAAGTGAAAAAGTGATTATGGAGACTTAAGCTTATTTATCACAGCTGCTGCACTTGTACAAAGTGAGTTTTCTGGTTCTAAGCCCTCCATCCCAGCAGCCAAGGCCCAGGAGCATGGATTATAGTCTTTTCACAAAATCCCTCTAATAAGCTGTGGTAACGGGATGGGTGAGGCAGGGAGGGGAGGAAGTAAACAAACAACTGCAATCAGGGGTGCAGCTTGCTCTTTTGCTCTGAGTGCCCTCTCTTCCCTCTCCTGGCTTATGATAACATTAGAATCATTCAGTATTACAGGTTGAGGAGCCCTTAGCACCTCCTCTTACCCTTGGCAAATGACCTACCCTGAGTCACACTTCCAGTAAATGGCAAAGCCAGATTTAACCCTAGGCCTTGTGATGCCCAACTCACTGATCATCAGAAAGAAAATGGGAGCCGGGTGTTGGGAGCCCAAATAAGGAGTGTTCTGCAGTAGTCCTTTATCCATTAAGTCTTCTGTGGCCCTTTTCTTTTTCCCAAATGTTTCTAAACATTTGGAAGGCGGCTTCTTGACCTCACTCCTCTCTGACTGCAGTAGAGATGCCTGGGGTACAATGAATACAATTTTGTTGCATGAAAGAGAAATATCTGTATTAATAACCAAGCCAACTGAGAAACTGATGAGTCTGTTTCCTCAGCGAAAATTGAAGAGAGCAAAACTTCCAAGTCTTAAAGGGATGTTTGTGATGAATGTGCTGGAATCCAGAAGACAGATTTTCTTTTCGTTTTTGGGAAGAATATCAAAATAAAGGCACAGAGGGTGAGAGCACAGACACCCATCTGCTCATGACCCAGGTGTCTATTTTGTCAGTCACCTTGCCCCTTTCAACCCCAAACAAAGACCATAAATACTACAGCAGGCCAGGAACTGGTGGTGATCCTAGACCACTAGGCCAGGAATTTAGTCACATTTTCACTTTGGAAAAGTATTCAGTTGGGCAAGGGAGGGGGCACAGAGGCTGGAGAATAGGACCACAACCGTCAAAGTCTAAATCAAAGATCCTAAACATTTATTGAGTAACTTTTCCTGATGAACGATTTCCAATCTCTTCTCTACCTTCAGGCACAGAAGGGCTGTTTGGAAGTGACAGGTGGGGCATGTAGACCACAGGCACCGCCCTGGAGACTTATCTGACCTGGAACGAGGGGTTGGCTGGACTTCCCCCAGGACTTTTGGGAACACCATTACTGTCCCTGTCACACATGTCCAAACCTCCCCCAAGCCACCTGTCCCTTTAGTCTGGAGTCTTGAGAGTGCTACTTGTGACTTGTTATAGGTCCTGGAATTGGCAGGGCCCTGGGTTGGAGGTATTGTACTCTGGGGAGCAACTTTGGACATTCCCTTTCCTCCAAGTTGCCTGTTCTTCCACACAAGAATGGGTTCTTCCTTTTAGCAGGCAGATCCCATCCAAAGATTATTCCATATCGGGGGTTCTCAAAGTGGTTCCTGGACCAGCAGCATAAGCCTCTAGGGCCTCTACACTGACCTCCTTCCTGACTTGTTTTATTTTTATGTTCACACACAGGTTTTTTCCTTCAAGCAGGTGACACCAGCTTAGCCCCCAGGAATGCCAGGCAGCATCCAAGAACTAGGAAAGGACTGTAATTCCATTTTGGCTGCTCTCAGGAGCTCAGGTTGCATCCAGCTGCAAATCCTCTGTCTATCTGGCAAGGTGTTCTCTATCTTCTATCAGACTTGGGGCAATGCCAGATCCTCTTTCCATCTAAGGGACATGCTGTTAGCAGCCTGCCTCCTGGGCAGTGCCAACGCACATGCTGACTAAGGCAGCTAGCATCATTGTCTCTCCCATCCTGAGGGAACGGGCTGTCATTATTAATGTTTAGCAGACATACTATTTATGAGCTGCTCAACCTGGCTGGAGAACAATAACAGCAGGATAACAAAACTACAGGCTATTGGTTTTTCCTATACCCAACTTAAATTAAGTAGTTGCAAAAGATAATTGGGGACATGAAGGCCTAGACACAGAGTCAGCTTGTAATAGGGCAGGAGAGATTTGTATTCTTTACCATAACACATACAGGACCATTGAAGGCTGGCCCGTTAAAATGGGCGCTGAATATCATTGGAACTTCTTTTATTCACAACTCCAGGTCAACAAGTAAGTAGGAGGTTTCTGTAACATCTCAGAGTTATGGGATTTCTTTCTTTCCCTCTCTCTTCTTTTTTTTTTCCCTTCCTATTTTGTTATGGAAGAGCCCAAATATCCTAACCCAGTGCTTCTCCAAGTGGGGTCCCCAGGCCAGCAGTGTCAGCATCACCTGGACACTTGTAAGAAATGAAAATTCTCAGGCCCCATCCCAGACACTGCTTCAGAAACTTTAGGGGTGGGGCCCAGCAATCTGTTTTAACAAGCCCCCCAGGGGCTTCTGATGCTCCCTGAAGTTTGAGACCCATTGTTTTAACGTACACACAGCATAGGAACTCCACACTCCAGAAACTGTACATTTTGATCTTAGAAGTGGGTGTCGTTGGCTGTGTACAACCCCACCTCTGCACAATGCAGTCTCCACGTTAGTTCCTGAATGCCGCCACTATTCTGGTCTCTCATCGTAGGTACTCAATAAAAATATGTATCCAAAGAGCAAGCAATCCTCAAATGGACCATTTCTAAACTTGTCTAAGGTCCTGTGAACATGCTCAGTAGAGAACACAAGTTTGGAGTCTCTGAAAGATATAAGGAATCTGCCCATGCAGAATTAAACTGGGGTACCATTTGTGTTAAAACAAAGGGATTCCTCTCAGGACCTTTCTTACATCGTTTTCATGGGACAGACTCTGACCCAAGGGCTATCTCGACGATCTACTAAGTAGGTGTTTTATTATTGTCCATAAAGACAGAAGGTGATTAAAGCACTTTTTAATTAAAAAAAAAATTAAACGGATTAAGAAATAATGAATGGTATCAATTAATCTCAGGTTAGGTTTTTTCTTTTTGGACTGCTTAATAACTTCCTAAACATCAAGCATTTCTACGAAGCCAGACAAAGTTAATTATAGCCTTCATAAGTGCTTCTACAGAATTCTCAAAGGAATTATCAGGATCCTTGGATAATACAGGGTTTGGATATTCCACAGTGGAGCCTATATATGGGCCCTTTTATCTTTAAGCACAAAGGTGCCAGAAGAGAAGGCAAGGAGTTATACACCCTGGGGAGCCAGCCTGGCCCGGTGATGAAGCAACTAAGGGGCTGTGAACTCAGCTGTTGGCATTCCCAGTCTGCCTAGTCGTAGCTACTGTAGGAGCCTGTTCTTGTTCCACTGAACAGGGTCCTTCCCAGGAAGGCTCGCAAGCCGGTGGGACACTCATGGGCAGGAAACTAGCCCGTGATCTAGGGTATGCAACCTGGAAGCTCTGAGAGTCTTTGAAGCCCTTTCCCCCCATCAAATGAAGCAGATAAGTAACCTTCTGCATAGGGAAGCAGGCTGGGTGTTGTAACATGAGAGCCTGCAAGAAGCTGGGCAAAGGAAAACACAGTGGACAGGCGACTGAGAGGCCCAGCCCCTCTAATGTTTTCTAGCCTTGGTGTACTTTCCGCTAAAATGTGGCAGCAGGATACCCTTAAGTCCCTTATAGTTTAATGTCTCTAATCACTTAAAAACTGTCTCTGCTCCCTAAGACCTTTTCATTTATGACAGACATTGACAGCCTGTGTAGAAATGTTTAAGTGAGGAATGAAAAGAAAGGCATGTATGTGTGGGGAGGGTGAGTGTGGAACAAGGGAGCAAACTCTATGAGTCAGGGCCTCGGGGGTCGCAGGAAGCTGTGCGCACACACTCATGCCTGATTCGAGGCCTCACAAGCAGGAGGAAGGCCGAGTACACATCCACATCCTGCCCTCAAGCACTGGGCTCAGCAGAGAAGACACATGCTCAGTGGCTGTGGAATGAATCACTTAACGTGCTGCTTCCTAACATCACTAGGATTGCCGATCCCTCTGACAGTTGGAGAATGCCACAAATCCTTTCCAGAAAAAGTCGCATGTGCGTGTATACAAAATCCAGCACCTAGCTGAGAGG
Source organism: Tolypeutes matacus (assembly GCA_026826555.1). Classification (NCBI taxonomy): domain Eukaryota; kingdom Metazoa; phylum Chordata; class Mammalia; order Cingulata; family Chlamyphoridae; genus Tolypeutes; species Tolypeutes matacus. The sequence goes on along the minus strand of JAKSZT010054540.1, from coordinate 15,273,751 downwards.
GGTTCCCAGGTTGAATTAAGAACCTTGAGGAACACAAGTACACACAAAGGACAAGACTGTGGGTGATACATGTCCTAATAGAGGTGATGAAGTCTGTGGGAACCCAGGGAAGGGTGAGTAATTCCAGCTCAGAGGCTGGTAAAAGCCTTCCTGGTGAAAAATCATTGAAAGGGTGGGGTGGGGCAGGGAGAGGTGAGTCTGATAGGTAAAGCTGGAGTGGGGAAGCAGACTCCACCTCAGCCTCTTCTAGGAAAATGATCACAATACTTACCCTGTACAGTAGTGGTGAGAATTAAATATGAACCAACGCAAAAGAGCTGAACAAGGCAGGCAACTCAAACAAGTCCAGGTGTTGGTTCCCTTTCAGTTTTCTTCCCCAGTTCCGTGGGCAGGGTCACGCCCATTCCCTCACTTGCCAAACATGTGCCAAGCTGGCAACTCCACACAGGCCTTGTTCTAGGTCCAATGGGCCACAAAGCCCAGGTTCTTTTGAGAGGCTTAAAGGGTGCTGGGTGGAGCAGACATGGAAACCAGTTTTCCCATCAGAAAGAGGAACTCCATTTACCTAGGGCTTTCCAAAGGACAGGACTGAGGGATGAGAAACTGGAAGGAAATGGCATTCTAGTGATTGGATTAGGACTGCCTTTGAGACGCTGTCGCAAGACGCAGCCCTATAATGACAGTCCCTGGGTAAGAAGAGCTGAGTGAGCAATAGGAGGGGGACCCTCTCGCTCTACCCCACAGAACGATCAGGTAATACTCCGGCCTTAGCACCAACCCCCTTGAGTGCCTCCTTGCCTTACATTGCTTTCTCTCTCATTCTGGACTTGATGAACCCACCATGTTGCTATAATCCCACAGGCCTCTTACACCGAAGCTCCCCTGGTTACACACAATCCTACCTGTACTCTCTGGAGAGGCTTCACCTCCACGGAGGGACATATTTATCAGTCCCACATCCCTTTTATCTAAGGCTGTATTTCAATATTTACTGAAAAACACTCATTTGTTTTTCAGATGACACTCATTTGTCATGGATACCTTACAGGCTAAGTCTGAGAACAGGCTTAATAGGAATGGGGAATAAACGTGAGTATGCTGAATAGGCTACAGCAAAGAAGGCACTCTTTCCAGGCCCACAAGGGGTACAGGACACAGGGGCAACACTCCTGGCTCAAAGGAAGGCATTGCTCCCATTCTTAGAGGGCCTCAGAGGGAAGCCTCTGTTCCCGACAATACCTCAGCCTCATTTCTAGGCTCCAGGTTGCCCCTCGTAGTCCATCGTCAGATCCTGGCCCTGTGTCCAGTGCTCTCCCTCTCAGGGCTGGCTCTCTCATCAAGGATTGGCATGAGGCAAGGGACTGCCATCTCTGCCACTATTATTACCCCAGCAGGTGACAGGCCCTGAACCATGACTTCTCATGCCCAGCCTGGGTGGGAATGGAAACAAAGAACTCTTACTTTCAAATCTACCATGTGTTGAACAAGAAGTTGGAAGAGAAATGACTTCCTGTTAGTGGCATGTCCATTGTGATTTTAACCATGGACCTCAAAATACTCTACAGATAGTACATGTAAGCCAATGGTACCTTCTGAGATAGAACATTAATACGTTAGTCTCAAGGGCAGCTACATTAGGGTATAATCTAACAACTTTACATTCTCTAGGTCAGTAATGACACTCAGTCGACCACATCTCAACTGAGGGTCTTCATTTTTACTTATCAGATAATAACCTAAAGTTCTAATAAACTGATAGATTAGTTAAAAGTGCTACTTACATAAGCTTCAGGACAAAGCTCCAGATAAATAAATGCCAATTTTAAAGCACACATAACAAATAAGCAGCTATTATTTAATACAAGGCTATTTATTTTAATTAAAATTTATATCTAAGACAAAACTTCCTGTTCTTCCTCTCCCCCAAGTCTCTTTAACTCTCAAGGTGCGTATATACCATAAATGTGAGAGGTCATACAAAATGACAAGAGGATAGTGTATATCAATCTCTTAGCTCCTGCAATTAGAGCTAAAAGAAAAACAAAGTTAAGTATGAACACCAATGGCATCTTTGTACAGACTCATATACTCAGATATTCAACCCATCTTGTAAACAAACACAGTGTAAAGCAAAAAAACCCAATGTAACAAGAAGTAATTCTTATTGCCACACTCACAATAAGAATGGTCAATGGTATGTGTAGTTCCTCAGGGAGCCCCAGGAACCCAACTGTTTCCTTTCAGTCAAGGTTATTCAAAAAGGCACGGTGGAGAGAAGATTGTGGGAAGATGGCGATGAACTAACAGGCAGAGCTGAATGCTCTCACAAAAACAGTGGAGAAAGAGCCAAAAGCTGTCTGAGGCACCTGCTTTGGGGGTCAGCAGACCAGGACAGTGTGACACAACTCCCAGGAGGGTGAGGGACAGAGAGAAAAAGAAGCTAAAACGACAAACATGGATTACCAAGCCCTCGTGGCAGCTGGGAAGGGGTCTCCATCCTGACCTTCAAAATATTAAGCTGGGGTAAAACCCCTGGCTCACTGCAGCCAACTAAGAGGGGAACAGACATATTCTTCCTTGTCATCTGTTTCAAGGGAAAAGGGAGGGGGGGGTCGGGGTGATTTTCTTCAGTGAATTTGGCCAGCAGAGCCCACTTTGAACCTCTGATGTGGAGAGTCAACACAGGAACACAGGAAAGCCCAGACTGAAACAACATTGTGGAAAGGTGCATTGACCAGTGCCATCTGCTGGCTGGTCTGGAAATTGCATGGACAAAAACTGCACTCTGTATTAAACCTCTGGGAGAAAATCTGTGCCCCACTTGTGAGTCCCTGGCCTGATTTTGAAAACTTAAGCTGGGTAATTTTAAAGACTGAGAATAAGTTGAACCAAATATCAAAGATGAGCTGTGAAAAAAAAAAAAAAAGAAATAGGCAAGAGAGAGAAATTAGCCATCAGAGTAAATTCACCAACATATTAAGATGCCTAGACATCAGCAAAAAAATTACAAGCCATACTAGGAAACAGGAAGAGATGGCCCAGCCAAAAGAATAAAGCAAATATTCTGAAGAGATACAGGATTTAATATGATTAACCAGTGATTATTACACAACTCTCCTAAATCACTTCAAAGAATTTAAAGAAAATATGACTAAAGAAATAAAGGATATTAAGAAGACACTGGGTGAGCATGAAGAACAATTTGAAAGTCTGCAAAGAAAATAACCAGCCTTATAGGAATGAAAGACACGATGGATGAGATTAAAATTACATTAGAGGCACATTAAAGCATATTTGAATTGCTTGAAAACAGAATTAGTGATTTCGAACACAGAACATCTGAACTGGAAAAGACAGGAGAAAAGAAAGAGAAAAGAATGGAAAATATGGAACAGAGTCTCAGGGAATTGAATGACAATGCGAAAAGCACATTCACATTATTGGTGTTACAGAAGGAGAAGAGAATGGAAAAGGGGCAGAAAGAATATTTGAGGAAATAATGACCGAAAACTTCCCAACCCTTATGAAGGACATAAATATCAATATCCAAGGACAACGCACCCCAAACAATAAATCCGAATAGACCTACCCCAAGACACATACTATTAAGAATGACAAATACCAGAGATAAAGAAAGGATTCTGAAAGCAACAAGAGAAAAGCAAAGCATCACATACAAGAGAAACTTGATAAGATTAAGTGTGGCCCTCTCATCAGAAACCATGGAGGCAAGAAGAAAGTGATATGATGTAGTTAAGGTACTGACAGAAAAACTGCCAGCCAAGAATTCTGTATCCAGCAAAGCTGTCCTTCAAATATGAGGGTGAGTTCAAAGTCTTCACAGACAAACAAAAACTGATAGAATATGTTACCAAAAGACCAGAATTGTAAGAGATACTAAAGGATGTGTTGCAGCCTGAAAGGAAAAAACAAACAAGGGTGAGAGATTTGGAGAAGAGTGTAGAAATGAATATTATTAGAAGGGTAAACTAAAGGGTAAGAAGACAGACAACAGAATGATATGACAACAGAAAGCCAAAGGACAAAATGTAATGTAATACAAAATGTAATACAGTAATACAGCAATACAAAATGTAATACAGTAATAACATTGAATGTTAATGGCTAGAACTCCCGAATCAGAAGTATAGACAGATAGAATGGATTAAAAAAATTTGAGCTGTCTATATGTTGTCTACAAGAGACTCACCTCAGACTAAGGACACAACCATGTTAAAAATGAAAAGATGGAAAAAGGTATTCCATGCAAATAGTAGCCAAAAAAGAGCTGGAGTAGAACAGATAAATGTAAAATAACATTATAGCATATGAACAATAATTACTCAGCGTAACTCGCAAACTGTTTCTGTGATCAGTATTCTGTAATTTTTTTCATACAAAATAAGCACTTGCTTTTGAGGGGAAAGAAGGCATGGTGGAGGCTAAAATGGAACTCTAAGGAAAATTACAGGAAGTTTTGTGGATGTGTAGATCCTAAATCCAGGAAGTACACTAAACATATGATATCCTAAGCCCCACCAACTCTGGCCAAAGTATATCTGAGTCCATTATTGCTGTTATCAGTGGGTCAACTTCTGTTCCATGGAAGACACTTGATACACTCAAGAGCAGAGCCACACTAACCCAGGGATGGCTAGAGAATGTTACGAGTTTAAGGAGGTACAGTTTCTTCTAGATCCCACACTACAAAGCAGAGCCATAGTTACTAAATCCTTCAATTCCCAATTGCTTGGTTTCTCCACCTGTAAAAGGAGGGTCCGGATTAGATTAAATCATTTGAACAATACTGACTTAGTACCCACTATATGAAAGGTACTGTGCTGGGGGGTGAAGCTGGGAGGAAGAGGGCTATGGAAAACAGGAAAGGATAAAGAAAATGTGTTTCCAGAGGACAGAATAATAGAAAATTAGAACAAACTGTGCCAATGTTTTCCTAGCACATAAAAATGGTTAACATTTGTGGAGTTTGTGGGAAAGTGGGGAAAGAGTCCACGGAGTGGTGATGGGCCAGGAACTCCCCTGGCTTCAGGCCCCACCCAGCTGCCCTGAGAATTGGGAAGAGTTTTATGGAGGCACAGGTGTCATACACAGGAGACACACCAGTGAGGCACAGGAAGCTTTGCTTAGATACCCACAGGAGTCAAGTCAGACTATAATCATTCCCTTGAAAGGCTGGAAGCATTATGGGAGCTCAGAGAGGGAGACTTCTGACTGCTAAAAGTCCTGGCAACCAGAGTTCGGTGGTCACTGCTTTGTAAGTTGCCATCCCAGTACCAGTGTGTCAGGTGAAGGAAGGTCTGGGGAATGAGGAGGGGAAGAAGCAGAGGGAAGAAGGAAGGAATAGCATAAGGCAATGCTAGCAAACATTAAGATACTTACCTGCGGTGTAGAAGGAAATGAAATGCTGATGCTGTCATCCAATTGGTCTTTAGGTTCCTTGAAGGTTTGAAGGTACAAAGTTGGGTTGGTGACCAACTGCCACATGTAGCCAAAACCGTGGAAAATGGATTCTTTCAGCAAAAACTGTTTGACAGATGGGTGAGAAAGACCAAAGGACTGTCCTCAAGGAGCTTGCAGCCTAGTGGACTCATGGCACATTATTTCTTAAGAACATTGCTGTAAACTAGGAAGAAATGCACTCTGTTTCTCTCTGGTGCTACCCAAGATGGAAAATGGATGTAGCCAGGGCTAATTTACTAGACATCCTTTCAAAATGATATTGAGCTATATCTCCATCCAGGTAAGGCAAGGGAAAGCAAGCAATTCAGGAACTCAAAAGCTGGCACACCAAAGCAACTTTGTGAGGTAGAGTCTGTACTTTGAGCACAAGTGTGTACTTTACTACAGGGTTAAGTGACCCAAATTAAGAAAGGGAAGACTTAGAAAACCTTTAGAGAAATCTGAAATAGTCATGTGTATTAAGTCCATTCCCTATGAGTATTCTTTTTTTCTGGTAAAGAAAAAGAGAACTGAGGAGTGAGCTCACTGAAAACTCTCAGAGAAGAAGAAAAGTAACACTAGCTCAAGATGGACCAGCAAGAAAAACATGACTCCGTTTACCAGATAAAATAGGAAATATCTGTTGTTAGTCACAAAGGGTCAGTCTACTCATCACGTAACCCAGTTTCTCAACTGCAACTGAATCCCATTGTCCAAATTCAGCCATCTCTTTTCTGATTGATAAAATGCTGTTACACAGAAAAGTGAATCATTTCATGTCTACTTAATAGAAAATAAATTAATTAATACAGTTCCCTAAAAGTACACATTGGAGGCATAAAAAAAGGGCTCTAAGTATGATTTTTAAGATACTGGAACAAGTCCAAGAATGAATTTAAAGTATATTTACAATTGATTACATGATTTCTTTAAAAAGGTCTTATCTCCAACAGAAGGAAAATACTTTCCTTTAACTTAATTGGTCTTTGGAAATGATAAATAACTTCATTTGTGGGATTCACAAATTGATCTAAGATAATGACCTAAAAACCTAGTATAAGATACTCAAGATACTCTGGACATAGCTGAATGACTGAATCTAAGAACACACCTGGATACATATGTGTAAGACACTTCTTCAAGAAACCAATGGGGCTTAGGAGCTCAGGGTTTATTCCTATACTGATGGTTTCTCACAGTACCATGTGCAAATTGCCTCAATCTTTTCAAATGTGATGCAGAATGTTAACTGTCAAGAATTATAGAATTCTTCTGGAAGATAGAAATATCTATAAAATGTACCAAAATCTTCAAGAAATCTATGGCAAAATATTGAACACTATTTACCAATGTATAGAGAAAGACATGGGAACCAAGAGTGCCATACATTTGTTTTGATTATCCAAGATTTAAGAGACCCAACAGGTAATGAAAGAATAGCTAATGACAGAATAAAGAAAAATACATTTGGATTCTAAGAGTCTACAGCAAATCAGGCCTACATCTCAGAATCTGGTAGTCAATGTTTAAAACCTTCATTGGTATTTAGCTAATATAAATTTAAAATCAAGATTTGCAAAACTTCACTCCTTACACTAAAGAAGACATACAGTTATGTAGTTACTCAAATACAAGCAAATAATACAAATCCATTTTCCTTTATCTTTGATACCCAACTACATAGGATATGGAAATCTTTTTTTATCAAGTAGATAATCTGTTTTGTCAATAGCTAGTAAATGGTTTTATAAACTGTCTTTCAGCTGAAAAAACAATATACTAATAAATTACGTTGGAAAAGGAATGATCTCAAGATTTCCAAGCAACACAGCTATTTTTCAAATCTGAACTCCCCTGGTGATCATTAGAAATAGTTTCAAATGTCCCATCCTAGGCCTTCATTTGTGCCAAACTGTGGACAAGTTTGCGACAAGGTTAAAATTCCAAAATGTGGAATTTCTCTTAACACCCATCATTCATATGATTTTTGAAGTCTCTCCCAAAGCAAGCTGTGTTTATGTTATATACAGGAGGGGTGAAATTAAAGTTATTTCACTTCTATTTCCTGCAGGCTAATAAACTACCTCCAATTAATTGCTTTGACTACATTTACTCTTCTGTGTTAAGAAACCCTGTGATTTAAACCCTGTCCTCAGTCAAGGTGTGGAATGCATGAGGCAGGAGGTGAAGACCGCACAAAAGGCTCAGGGGCTGGATCAAAACTGAGTTGTCTCAAGAGTGCAATGGTCTTTTGTTGATTGGTATTTGCAGAATACATTAAAATAAAAAAACAACTGGAGGGTAAGAACTGGCTTCTCCAATGACTATCTAAAGTAGTGATGTTTTCTGGATCACATTCTTGTACAATTCCCAATGAAATAAAATTAAAATGCCGATCAATGAAGGATGGATTTTTTGTTTCCTTTCACCAAGTGGCTGTAAAGATTTTAAAAGTTAAGGCAAACTAGAAATAAAACACCATTCCAGTATGTTTTAAACCAGATTTAAATTTTTTTTAATTCAAATTGACCCAAAGCAAAACATACATTACAAAGGAAGAACAAAATACATTATGATAATAACACACTAGGAGTTACATGAGAGCTAAATTTGTGGGCAAACGTCCTCATCGCAATCACATTCTGGGCTAATGAGCAATTATGCAGGAAAGTTAGAATCTCAATTTTCGTATGGTCCACTCTGGTAATTAAACTACACATTCTTGTCCCTTAGGTTGTGCATCTGACAAACCAAGCTAGTCTCCCTCACACTGCAGCTGTGTACTCTTGCGACTGCCAGAACACTGAATTCTCTAATGGAAATGTTGTTCCAAGCATGACTGATAATGAATTGAAAAACAAAACAGTCAAGTCTTCCAAACTAACAAGCATGGATTATTCTGTAGTAAATAGTTTAGAAATATGGGAATTAAATAATCTAAAAAACACTCTTACTCTGCTGTACATTTATAAACACAAATATTTACAAAACAACTCTGTTTTCAAAAGATGAGGTTTGCAGTTCATTAATGATCATTAATCTTTTATGAGCTGGTTTCTTTGGTGTACTTGCCAAATATACTTTTATAAAGGTTTAGGAACAGGCTTAACTAAAAAATTTCAAAAGAAATATAGAAGAATCAGTGACAAATTTGATATGTTCTGCACATTTTAGTCAAGATTCCGGAAAACCCAATCAGTTGATTTTCTGAAAATGTTTGTTCTTTCTAGTCATTATGTAACCACAGAATGCTTTTCTATCAAGTTCAAATACAGACCTGTACAAGCAGCACTATAATCCACCAATTACCAACTTGGAGACAGTTTAGATCTTGCTAAATGTATTAACAACAAAAATAAAGCATTCTTTTTTAAGTTTCCCAATAAATCAAACCTCAAACAATAAATAATGGAATTATACACTTCTTCATTAAATAGAAATTTCAATTTCAGGAAGAGCTCTCATTATTTTCTGAAGTCACAGCAGCAATACAGAATTTACCTTAATCTGATCTTTTCACTTGGAATTCCCTAACTCAAACTCAGTGGCTAACTTAGTTTGGAAACCTTTGAATGGTTGGGGAGAGAAAATCATTTTAAATTAACTGAATAAATTAATACACACCAATGAGGGGAATGAGCCTCAATGTGCTATTGTAACATCAACATTACTGCTCAGAATGCAGGTCTCCTCATTTCCCTGGGCCTGGGGTTTTAGGAAGAAGTGACGCTCAATTCATTTTAGCCACGCCATGTCCATGACACTGCCCTGTCTTAGCCCTGGCCTGGGAATTGGTTTAATGAATGAGAACATAGTTCAGTGCTTATCTTCACAAGGGACTCTCTTGGGTGATAATATTTTGGAGATATTTTTACTGGGAAAAGGATAGTCCAATTCCGTTAGGCTCAAGTTAGTTTGGGGATGGTTAGGAAACTGGCCAGACTTTTCCTGGCTGCCTGGAAGAGAGTTTATGTACATGTTGGCCATCTCCCGGACCACCCTTACTCCAAAGCTGCCCACTCTTCAGAAACCCTGCCTAGGCACGAGCGGATGAGATACTCCACTGCCAAAGCCACTATGCATCCAAGACAACAAACCCTGTGCTTGAGAAAACATCACTGTTGGCTCTGAAGAAGTGTGAAGCCAGACTAGGCTCCTGATTTTGATCTCAGTTATGGTTCTGAGTTAAAATAGTTTCCTACCAATGACTTGAAACTAGAAATTCAGAGAAGTAAAGAGAAGTCTTTCAGCTTGTAAACTGCTGATGACAAATTTACTACTAGTGTGTAAATATTCTGAAGTTTCCCCAAACACTAAGAACAATACTGGACATTTGAAAAGGTTCTTCTGAAATTAATATAATGCCAAATTGGGCACAGGAAAACATTTCCGAGGCTATCCTCTTAGATCCCGTGATGCCTCTGGAACCTTTTCCATTGTTACAGATACTTTATCATATTCGTGTCTACACTGCAAAATACCCAATCAACCCAGAAAATAAAATAACTCTCCTGAAGAGCTTTGCTGCATACAACCTTAAAATAAATAGGAAATGTTGAATTAGCAATATTAGGCTCTAACCAGGCTTACAAATGTGCACCCACTAGAAATTTTATTCTTTAGATTAAAAAAAAAAAAAACAGGGGAAAAAAAAAAAAATAAAAAACCCACCATGAAACCACCCCAAATTGTTTAACCATCAAAGCCAAACGGTTGAACAATATTGTGGGCTATTTTTAGGGAATACTTTGCCACCAGGATATAAAACTTTCTGTTCAAACTGAAGTAAAAGATAAAGCTTAAAATGGAAATTGTAACTGACATACCATGGTTCTGCAATGAAAATTAAAGTGGCGGTTCCTGTTCTCACGGGCATGCCAAAGCTGGCTGTGGAATGATGAACATCAAGTGAAATAATGGATAAAATATACCAGAAAGTATATTGCACTGGAGGCACTGTTTTAAAAACAGAATACACTGCCTTAATAAAACTATTTTCTTTCCCATCAATGTTTTTTGAAAGCACAATTCAACTAGGGACAGAGGTTGAGACACAGAGTCTCTGGGTAGTGTACTACAGTTGTTAAAAAAATAAGTTAAAAACAAGAGCACGCCAACAGGAAAGCAGAGGTACTGGATTTATGTTATTCGAAAGCTACATTAATTAGGAAAAGAACAGTTTGAATTAGCCAATTTGTACTCATTAAAAATGAAGTGACAGCATTAGTTTTAAAATTTCTTTGAGCATTTTTCAGCATAACCCAGGACCCCCTAGGTGACACCGTGCCTCCAAACCTTACTTTAACAAGTGCTTTGCTGGCTTATAATATTGTGCATGCCAATGAAACCATAAACAATTTGGAAAGGGTAATTTCTCCACTCCAAACCTGCCTGCTTCATTTTAGAAAAACATTTTTTTTCTAAATGCGGTATCGTATAGAAAGCTTGGACCTCTTAAACTTGGACCAAGAAACCAAAGTAAGACCTTCAAGCATGTGGTGTGTGTGTTTATATATATAAAAATCCCTCCCCTACAATGAAAACCAAACCAACAAACGAAATAAAACCTAAAAGTGTATACCTGCTTTCTGACTTCACAGCAAATCAGAAATTGCATAGGATATACTTTGTGCAAGGCTTAAAAAGCCTTTTAAGTTTCTGGAATATAACTCCTAATCTCGCTCACAGTTCTGTGGATATCAGATATCATCAAATTTGTGTTTTAAGTAGTCTTTCATGACCTTGGCAATTGGTAGTTCATCAAGTAGCTTTAGATTTTGAAGGCCTATACATTGTCGAATTTTAATTCGGCACAGGTCCTGCAAGTTTCTGGGCTGCCCTAAAAAGACAGAAAAAGAAAATGTTACAAAGCTACAAAGCAGAATATTTAAGGCAGGTTTTAGGCTCTAAAAATAATTATTTATTTCACTAAGAAGTATCTATCTAATGACTTTACATGCAAAAGATTGGAAAGATGTCAACAAAAAGAAAGTTTCATCCTAGTTCCCTCTATGGGATGTCTCACTGATCCTTTCACAACCCTGACATGTGGTCTCTTCACAGAATTGCAAGAGAAATTATTACCTTCCTAGAAAGGTCTGTTACCTATAGATGTCTGGGCAAGGATCCACACATGGGCATTACAAACATACTCGTGTGTCCCTTGGTGTGGTTCTCTCTTCTTCATCTTTCAGATCTCTGCTGAAATGGCACTTCATCAGAGAAGATCAGGTCAGGTTTCCCATCAGACACTCTCAGGACACCTTTCTGCTCTAGCACTTAACAAGGTTGTGATGCCGTATTTATTTGGTGATTATGTCTTAATGCGCACCTTCCATTATACGCCACGCTCCATGCAGGCAGAACCACTTCTGGCTCAGTCTGCCAGTACAAATCCAATGACTGACACAGGAACCAGTTCAAGGAATATGAACTATCCACTCATAGTTCCCACATGACTAGTTGATAGGCTTGTCCTTTAAAAACTGTCAGCTCATTGCCAAACACATCTATGTCACCATCAAACTGCTTTCTAATTGTTTTGAATTCTTGTTAATCACCATTCAGGGACTAACTTTCTGAAGAGAATAGTTATCACTGTCATTTTTCCATAAATGCTTATGTTATTTGATTTGCAAATGTAAAACTGGAATATGAGTTCAAGGTGAATCTTCTTTTTTTCCAAAGTAAAGAATTTGATTTTCCTAATAGATGGCAGGTTCTTTATAGGTATAATTTTAATAAAAAGAACAACCACAACGTATTCAGGCCAAAATCAGATAAGGACAAAGTCAAAATATATAAGTATATGTGGATACTTAAAATGGTGAAAACTAAATTACTGGATTTGGCTTAGCTGAAGTTAAAAAAAAAAAAAGGGATTGCGACAAAAGGTTACCTAGTGGGGGATCTAATACAGTCTTGTTTTTTCTGGCATATTTTACACTCCAAAAATGACCAGGAAAATCTCTCCCATCCCCCATGTTCTTTTTCCAATATGACTGAGCATTCCTATAACTAAGCTATGGAGTCTACATTCTCTTCCCTTGAAACTGGGAAGGCCTGTGACTGTAGCACAAGTGATGATATGGGACTTCTGCGGCTCAGTCAAAAAAAAGGTGACGCAGCTTTCACCTGGCTCTTGGAACACAGCCATCATGCCATGAGGAAGGTGAAGCAGCCTGTAACAAGGGCCTGAGGTCAGTGGAACTGAGCCAGCAACAATTTGCCAGCCATCTGAGTAAGCCATTTTTAAAGTGTAAGGCCCCCAGTCAAGATGCCCCTGATGGCCCTGCGTGGAGTGGAGATGAGCAATCCTCACTCAGGCTTGACCTAAATTCATATATGTGAGTAAAATAATTGATGATTGTTGTTGCAAGTCACTAAATTTGCAGCATTAGATAACTGAGTAAGATTCTGGGACCTGGGAGTGGGGGTTGCGATAAGTCTAGAACTTTAGATATATCAATGGCTTCTTCTCACTGTCTGTGATAAAACACAAAAGGTCAAAGATGAGCTAAAATAACAAACTGTTGAATATGAAAGAATCCTGACTTGCTGGATTCAAAAGTAAAACTGTTTTTTGTTCCCAGTCTTTCCGGTTGGCAAATAATTCTCAAACTAAGGAAAGGCTTCCAGCCAAAAATCAAATCCAGAGTGGACCATAAGATCCTTTGTTAAGATCTCAGAAAGATCTGAGATGGTACCTCATTAGAGCCTACAGACTGATAAATGGCTCTCTAAGGATCTTCAGGACATGCCTCACGGATCCTCTTCATTAAACAGAAGGGCTTTTAAGAATACTAAGAGCACTGTACCACAGCAGTCTCACTGGAGCCCAAGATAGAGAAGGGCTTTTGTCTAATTTGAGTACATTATGAATTGATACACACACACACACACACACACACACACAAACCTAAAAACTTTTTAAAAATAAGCTTAGATTAAAAGGAACCAAGACAGTACAAAATGAAAAGAGACTTTTGGACCCCCAAAGATCTATGGGCAGGAAGCAGGCTGAGAAAACTACTCAACTGCAAATATGGGTTACATATTTGCAGCACTAAAAAGAACTACAGAGAACAACTCCCAGAAGAGAGAGCCCTAATCAAGAAACTGGCAACATGTACCCAGCTGGATTTCAAAATTGCTATGGACCAGTCCTGCTGTGAGTTTCCCATTTTCCCCCTTTTAAATGGGAAGGTCTATTGTGGTTACCCTATGTCTTGTCCACCATTATATTTTGGGTGGATGGGGGAAAGCCAAGTTGCCTGTTTGGTTCACAGCTCTTCAGATTGAGAGGAATGGTATTCAAGGAGCTGTTTTTAGAGAACTATACCCAAGAAGCCTCCTCCATATCTGGACCTAATTTAAATGATGGGATTCCGAATTTAAGCTTATACCATATTGCAATGTGACTTGGGGACTTTGGGTAAGAAGATCAGTGCATTTTGTACATGGAAAGAATTGTTATGGCCAGAGGTGGACTGTGGCAGCTTGTACTTTCCAAAGACGGCCACAACATCATCTCCCATCCCATATGATCTTATTACAATGTGATTGACATTTCCCCTACTGAAGGGTGGGGTTTATTATTTCCTCCCCTTGAATCTGGGCAATGATGGCAAAAAGTGATGCTTCTATTACTTACAAGGTTAGTTCATAAAAGGTGGTGCATTTCGGAACTTGGAATTGTCCTGAATGACATTGCAACGACAGATATAGGCCATTATACATCCTGCCATATCATAACCTACAGAATTGAGTGGGAGAGAGTGTAAAGTACAATGTAAACTATATTCCATGCTTAGTGGTCATGCTCCAAAATGTGTTCATCAATTGCAATGAATGTACCTTCACTAATGAAAAGAAGTTGTTAACGTGAGGAAAAGTGGGGGGTGTGGGGAGTGGGGCATATGGGAATCCCTTATATTTTTTTATGTAACATTTTATGTAATCTAAGTATCTTTTAGAGAAAATAAAAAATATATTTAAAAATAAGTAAAAGGTGGTGCAGGTTCTATGTGGCTCTCTTGGGACACTCACTATTGAAACACAGTTACTATATTATGAAGACCAGTCTACAGAAAGGCCCACCTAAAAAGGAGCCATGGCTTGGCACATAGCCCCAGTGAGCTTCCAGCCAACAGGCAGCACCAACATACCAGCCTCATGAGTTAACCACCTTGAAAGTGGATTCTTCAGCTTCCAGGTGAGTTATCCTAACTGATACCATATGAGCACAGAGGCGCTGTCCCCATTTACCTCTACCCAAATTGAAGACTCATGAGCAAAATAATGATTTTGTTTTAAGCCACCAACTTTTAGGATGATTTCTTATGCAGCATCAGATAACAGGAATGTTTAACACCTGGAATTAATTCTAACTGGGACTACTATTCAGCCTATTAAACAATGAATTTAGATTATTGTTATTTATAAGGTTCTGAAATATTTAACTACTAAATCCTCACTGATAAACTTTTTTTTTTTTTAACATCAAGGTAAGAACTGAACTTGTTTTAGATTGCTTGGTTGAATTGAGTTAAAACTTCATGATTTGAAAATCTAGTATTCATTTACCTTTTTCAAGATGAGGAATATTATTAATCCATGTCTTGTGATTTCTTTGGGGAGAGAATGAATGGATCAGGTATCATCTTCAAGGAGGTAGATGATAGATGATGCCGTTTGGAGAATTTCTAAAGATGCTATTGTCAAACATCATATATTTCTCCTCAAGAGTACTTTCTCAGAAGAGGCTAACAAAAGAGTTATTTCCAGCGTTAGGCCCTGCTTCCTATCAAAGGTAGCTTTTGGTCATGTTAGAGATGGTCAGATTATGCACTCTTGGTTGCACCCAAATAAAAGGGGAAAAAGGATTACAGACCAACATTGGGGAAATCTTATTTTAGCAAACATAGGACATTTGCAGAAACTGGTAAGAGAAATTTTTTTTATTTTTGGAAAAGACTTTAAATGAATACTTAACCTTAATGCTCTGTTAAAACCAAAATAAGGGAAATGGATGTGGCTCAAATGATTGGGCTCCCATCTACCATGAAGGAGGTCCAGGGTTTGATTCCTGAGGCCTCCTGGTGAAAGACAAGCTGGCCCGTGTGAAGTGCTGGCACAGCAAGATGATGCAACAAAAAGAGACACAGAGGAGAGACAATAAGAGATGCAGCAGACCAGGGAGCTGAGGTGGCGCCAGAGATTGAGCGCCTTTCTCCCACTCCGATAGGTCCCAGGATTGGTTCCCAGTGCCACCTAAAGAGAAGACAAGCAGACACAGAGAGCAGACAGTGAGTGCAAAACAATGGGGGGGGGGGGGGGGAGGAGATAAAGAAATAATCTTAAAAAAAAAAAACAAAACCAAACCAAAGATGAAAGAGGCATTTCTGTTAAAAAAATAAAAAACAATAAAAATCCCAGAATCTGAAAAGCCAATTTCCTGTATCAGAAGTAATTTGAAATAAATAATACAGTACAAACTTATTAAATATGGAAAAGATGGCTCATGAAATTAAATTGATACAACTTTAATTCACAGGAAGCAGCTGCAGAAATACTACCACTCTCAGAAGTTATTTATCTCTATATGAGACTTACCCAAGGAAAACTGTACTTTCTAGGCTTAAATACTACTGGAAAGTTTTACTGTATTTGTTATTGATTTTTCTTCTCCTTATGCAGTGTTTTGTGGCAGTCCTTTAATATTTTGGGAGAATCTTCTAAAGATTTCCTGACAATGTACAATCTCTGTCTGTAAAATTATCTTTAATGATGGGCCTATCATAGTGGTTAAACACATCAACTCTGGGGCCAGTCTGCCTGGGCTTGAATCTAGGCTCCACCACTTACTTGCATTTGTGTGATCTTGGGCAAGCCACTCCTGCCTCAGTTTCCTTATCTATGAAAGGAAGATAATAATACTATGTACCTCATAAGTTTTATAAGCATTAGAAGTTAATGCCTGTAAAGTGCTTAAAATAGGGTCTAGCACATAATAAAAGCTATAGAAGTATTTGGTAAATAAATTTTAAAATATTAATTTTTAAGTCCTTGTAAGGATCAAGTTCACTTCTCTTTGCCAGAAAAGTAGAGGGTGCTTTCTTGGAATGTAGGAGACTCCATTTTCCTGGTCTTAAAATAGTAAGAAAACTTCACATTGTTAATAGCATTCTTTGATTTCCAATTTACTAATTAATCTGACAACAGACCTCTGAGGTTGGTTGGTTTTTAACCTCTTCCTTTTTTAAAAGATGAGGAAACAAAGACAAAAATGATCAATTATTAAAGGACCCAGAGAGGGAAGCAGGAGTACCTGCTTGAAGACTGGAATTTCTGATCACACTGTGGCACAGGGATAGTATCAGCATGACAACAGACAAATGAAAACACTCTATCTATGAGGTAAAAATGTCATAAAAGTTTTTGTAAGAACTTTCGTTTCATTTCATAAAATACATGATTCAAAATGCTTTGCACATGCAATTATCTCGCCTAAGAAGAAAATCAAAGAACAGAAAGGGAAAGTGACTGCAAGGACATTCACCTCAGGTACTATGGCCAAGTGGCTGATGTGACACAGCACTTTCCTATTCCAGACCAAAAAGATGTTAGGGAGAACAGAATAGTACCTTCATTTAACAAGGGAAGAAAACAGACTCACAAAGACTGTCTAGCTGCTTAAGGACACAAATTAGTTTAACAGCTTAACAGTGAAGGAGCAATTCGTAATATATTACTGGGAAACAGACTTGAGCAAATTAATGGAAATCACGTTCTTGAAATCACTCACTGAATGAATGAATCAGGCTAAGACTCCAGGACTTTTACCTGTATAAAAAGATGTACAGTGATGAAGTGAGCAATGTCAGTAATTCCTCATCTTGCTGTATATCGGCATTGTTGAGTGGAAAGCTGGCTAATGACCATAATGAGTAATAATAATGACTACTCGTTGTAACATCTATGAGCTATTTTTCCAGGAATACTATTTTAGAAACAGAAGATTATGAATGAAAGAGGAGTACTTATTTTCCTGTCAAGACAACACTAAAAAAGTTTACCAAGGAGTGGATATAGCTCAAGAAGCCGAGTGCACAAACATGGAGGTCCAGGGTTTGGTCCCCAGTGCTCCTAAAGAGGATAAAAAATGAGTAGACAATGAGCAGACACTGAGCAAACACAATGTGCAAATAGACGAGGGAGCCATCTCAGGGAGGGAAAAATATGTAAATAAAAATATATATATACCGAGCACCTATTATGATACTCAATAGTGCCCTGTCCTGGTGATTAAAGGGCCAAGGGAAGAAGAGGTGGCTGCAGCAGTTGGAGAGAAGGCAGACAGAGAGAATAAAGCAAATGAAATTTAAAAAGTAACACAAACGGACAACCAGCAAGATGATGGCAGAGTAAGGAGCTCCTAGAGTCAGCTTGTGCTACAGGGTAGTTAATAATTACTCAGAGCTATTTCCATGAGACCAGAAAAGCATCCTGCAACATCCTTGAAAGAACAGAAGGAGAAGACTGCCCATCTACGGAGAAGAATGGTAAGTAGAGCACTCTAGGCCCCGGAGGCCGGTGCCCATCCTCCACTGGTGGCACAAGCTGCCTCAGGAGCTATTCTGTGACTGGAATTGGAAGCTCCATTTCCCAAAAACGGGAGGAAGAGACAGTTGGCCACCGATTTCACCTACTGATTAGTAAAATCTCCTGCCTAAAGCATAACCCAAAGAATAGCTAAAGTTTGAACCTGTCCAAGTCAGAAGAGGACGGTAGCTGCCATTTTGACTCTGCCCACAGCATGAGGGGAAGTGGAGCTGACTGAAAATCACAGTGACAGTAGGGACCAGCTTCTTTCACCCAGATCAGGCAGCCCTAGCTTAGGCTTCAGCCCCACCTCTTACATGGAGGAAGCTGGTGAGTCCTGCACCAGCCTCTCCGAGTAACTGCAGGTACATTCGGCTGCCACAGACTGAACAGTCAGAAGTCTACCAGGGCAAGTGCGATAATTTTGGACCTGCACAGCATAGATTGTTGCCCATACCTGCAGCTCCATCCCCGCCCCAGGTAGGGGAGAAAGGGATATGAAGGTTCATCAGTCTTTCTGGGAAACTACAGTCTAGGCTTGCATGACTTGGATTATTACTCATGGCTGTGGCTCTGTCCCTACCCCTAGCAAAGGAGAAAGTTGGAAGAAGCTTCATTGGTCCATGCGGCAATGAGGGCAGGTTGAGCCTCCAGAGGTTTCAGCACCAATTACATCCTTGGCTCCTACTAAACAACCAGCAAGGGAGAAAGGGCAAGAAAGCCCTAAACTAAAGAAGGAAACTGTACTCAAAATAAATACATCTAGTAAGCCATATGCGAAGACACCAACAAAAAACTACAATCCACAACAAGAAACAGGAAGATATGGCCCAGTTAAAGGAACAAAACAAGCCTGCAGATGACATAAAGGAATTGAGACAACTAATCATAGATGATCAAACAAATCTCTTTGATAAATTCAATGAGATGGCTAAAGAGATTTAGGCTATTAAGACGACACCGGACGAGCACAAAGAAGAATTTGAAAGCATATATAGAAAAACAGCAGATCTTATGGGAATGAAAGGCGCAATAAATGAAATTAAAAATACAATGGAATCATATAATAGCAGATTTGAAGAGGCAGAAAAAAGGATTGGCGAGCTTGAAGAAATGGCCTCTGAAAGCAAACATACAAAAGAACAGATGAAGAAAAAAACGGAAAAAATTGAATAAGGTCTCAGGGAACTAAACTTCAGCAAGAGACATGCAAACATACATGTCATGGGTATCCCAGAAGGAGAAGAGAACACAAGAGGAACAGAAGGAATATCTGAAGAAATAATGGCAGAAAATTTCCCAACCCTATTGAAAGACATAGATATCCATGTCCAAGAAGTACAATGTATGCTCATCCAAAAATCTGAATAGACCAACTCTGAGACAAATATTAATCAGAATGTCAAATGCCAAAGACAGAGAATTCTGAGCAGCAAGAGAAAAGCAATGCATAACATATAAGGGATATCCAGTAAGATTAAGTGCCGATTTCTCATCAGAAACCACGGAGGCAAGAAGACAGTAGTATGATATATTTAAGATACCGTAAGAGAAAAACTTCCAGCCCAGAATCTTATATCCTGCAACATTGTCTTTCAAAAATGAGGGCAAGTTTAGGATATTCATAGATAAACAGAAACTGAGAGAGTTTGTAACCAAGAAACCAGCTTTGCAGGAAATACTAAAGGGTATGCTACAGTCTGAAAAGAAAAGACAGGAGAGAGAGGCTTGGAAGAGAGTCTAGAAATGAAGATTATATCAGTAAAAGTAACTAAAAGTGTCAAGAGTGGTGAGATTAAAATAAGACAGATAAAAACCAAATATTTAGGAATAAACTTAACCAATGATGTAAAGCACTTGTATTCAGAAAACTACAACTCATTGTTAAAAGAAATCAAAAAAGACCTAAATAATTGTAAAAATATTCCATGCTCATGGATTGGAAGGCTAAATACCATTAAGATGTCAATTCGACTCAAATTGATATACAGATTCAATGCAATCCCGATAAAAATTCCATCAGCATTTTAAAAATAAATGGAGAACATGATTAACAAATTTATTTGGAAGGGTAAGGGATCCTGAATAGCCAGAAACATCTTAAAAAGGAAAAGTGAAGCTGTATGACTCTCACTTCCGGACTTTAAATCATATTACCTAGCTACAGTGGTAAAAATAGGATGGTACTGGCATAAAGACAGACACATAGACCAATGGAACTGGACTGATGGTTCAGAAACAAACCCTCACATCTATGGTCAAGTGATTTTTGATAGCCTATCAAACCCAACCACTCGGGCAGAAGAGTCCATTCAACCAATGGTCCTGAGAGAACTGGATATTCATAACCAAAAAAAGAGGACCCCTACCTCATACAAAAATTAACTCAAAATGGATCAAAATCTTAAATATAAAAGTAAGAACCATAAAGCTTCTAGAAGAAAATGTAGGAAAATATCTTCAAGACCTGGTGGTAGGTGGTGGATTCTTAAAGGAGATAGGAGGATTGAGATGGACTACTGATATTTAATGTATATAGAAGTTTTAATTAACTTTCCTGTAAAAGTATGGAAAAGTATAGAGTTGATGGTAACACATTATAGTGAGTAACAGCTGGTTTATAAATGGGAATGTGGCTGAAAAGGGTAGTTTAGTAAATGCCAATTGACAGAAAGCTAGAGAATAATCTAGGGACTGAATAACACAGTAAACCCAGAGGTGGATGAGAATTGTGGTTGATGGTACAGATGCAAGTGTCCTTTGTGAGCTAGGGCAGATGTACATCACTATTTCAGGGTAGTGGGAATGTGGAGAAGTATGGGAAAAATACAACTGGAGAGACCTATGGACTGTGGTAAACAGTAATAATGTAATATTCTTGCAACTATGCCAAAGATGTACTGTGTTGATAAAGGAGGAGTATGGAAAAAGTATGCCAAATATATGCTATGGACCTGGTAATAATCTGTTGATATTATTTCATGATCTGTAACCAATGTTCCACCATGGTATGGTATGTTAATAGAGGGGTGTTGTATGAGAATTCTGCACATGTGCATGATTATTTTGTAAGTTTATAACTTCTGTAATAAAAATATATTTAAAAAATAATAATAGAGTGGTTTTGGGAAAAAATACACCAAATGAAAGATAAGGACTATGGTTAGTAGTAAGAATTTGATGATATTCCTTCATATTTGTAACAAATGTCTCACAACAATGCAAGATGGTGGTGGTGGGTTGATGTATGGGACCCCTGTATGATTATGCATGTTTGCTTTGTAAGCTCACAACTTTTACTACATACTTTTTATTGTTTAGTATGTTCATGTATAAATAATATAAAATAATAATAATAATAATAAAAATAATAATAATAATAATAATAATAATATGAGTTGGGGGAAAAATATACCAAATGTAAGATATTTTGGTTTGTAGTAATATTTTGAGGAGGTTCTTTAATCATTAGTTAAAAATGTTCAACAACAATGCAAGTTATTGGTGGTGGGGGAGGTATGAGAGCACTATATGATGTTATGTATGTTTGTTTTGTAAGTTCACAACTATTACTATACACTTGCTGTTTATGTATGAGTGATATAATTCAATAAAATTTTTTTAAAAAGTAACACAAATGTGTACACTGTTTACTAGGTGGCTTAGAAAATTAATTCCTACACTGTTAAATAACAATTGCCTTGGCTGTGGGTTTATAACAGGAGAAACTTGGGGGAATACCTCACAAAAGAATATAATTTAAGGAATTAAAAACATTTGCATTTGGGGGGATACAGAAAAACTACAAGGTATTCATACTAATTAACTTGAATGGAATTACCTAATAGTTCAAAGGGTTATTAGTCTTTTCATTTTGCAAAGAAGCCCATTATTAATAATAATTGGGCTGGTATAAACAAGAAATCAGTTTTTCTAGTATTAACCAGGGCCAGCAGCACAGCTTAGAAAACTAAATATCCTAAACCATCTTCCTTGAACATTGCCACTCTTATATTTGATAGGCTGAAATTATTTATTTAGATAAAAATATCTGGATTCACAGAGGTAGACAGAGAAGCAAAACATTTAGAAATAATCAAAGTGAACAAAAGAAAGCAAAACAAGGCTTCAGGCTTGTTTGTTTGTTTGCTTTTTGGATTGGAGGGGGTAAAGGTTGGGGATGGATCAGAGTGTGTAAGGAAATAAAGAGAGAAATACTAAGCCTCCTCTGGATTGCTTTATACAATCTGACTACTGTTCCTTCCAGAATGGTCTCCCAATACCTCTTTATCTCAGTTTCCCATTTAAAAACCCTACCATAAACACATTTTATTCCTTTGCCCTTGACTCAGAATTCCCTTCACAGGCCCTTAGTAAGAAACCTGTTAAACAAACCTTACTCTGTAAGGCAAAGGTTTCCCTTAAAATAAAAAGCATGGTATTCTAAAATAAAAGATCCCTCTGATTTAACTCTTAGCTAGAATCCAAATATATATAATACCAACCTTAATTAACATTTGTCCATTGGTTACATTTTTTTCATAGGCAAATGAACTTTGACCCATAGTTTCCATCCACACCTAAATCAAATAAAACCATATAGGATTTCCCCAACAAAGGACAAGAAATCTCTTTATGCCTACATTACAAAATGGAAAGTAATATAAATACCATGGAAAAAGTACAAAATAAGGTAACATTTCCTATTTAAATTGTAATGTAATTTGACTAAAAGGTCTGCACTATTTACTTATTTATTTCTAAAAGTGATTTTAATAATTGAGGCTGAAAAATCTAGTAGGAATACAATGTAGCTGTCTGGCAAAATATCCAACTTATTTAAAAAAATCAATAATCAAAAATAACCTAAACTGTGTTACACAAATTATTTCTCCAAGGAATTATACTACGTAACACTTTTCTTCTATATCATCATCCTACAAAAATCAAAGAAATTGATCAAAGAAGAATTTGAAAGAACTGCAGGAGTTAAGACACTTGAGGTAAAGGCTTGCATACCTGTCTCTGTATTGTACTTAGCTGTGTTACACAAATTATTTCTCCAAGGAATTATACTATGTAACACTTTTCTTATATATCATCATCTTACTAAAATCAAAGAAATTTATCAAAGAAGAATTTGAAAGAACTGCAGGAGTTAAGACACTTGAGGTAAAGGCTGGCATACCTGTCTCTGTATTGGACTTAGCTGAGAAAGTCACAGCCTAAAATTTCACTTTCTTCAAAGCGATGTCATGATTTTTATTACTTATTTTTCTTTCATTTTCAAAAAAGTTTAAAACCTTGTTTCAAAGTTTTACTTTTGCAGCTAAAACTAGCACTTGACAACTGCCGCAATTTAAAACAAAAAGATATTTCAAGTTACTACAGTATTTATGAAAGTGTATTTTTAAATGCCTGCAATCAATGCTCTAGAAAGCAACTAGCAAAACTCACACAAAACAGTTTTTGCAAATCAGTTCCCACCTACCTAATCTTTTTCTTTTAGAAATAGGAGCCACTTAGTTCTTTAAAACATACAAATCAAAATACCAATCTGCCCTACCTTTTTACACACCACTGAAGCACTCTAAGTGATTGCTTCAAGTGTTTGAACAGTGTCTGCTAGAAACACAAATTACTGCATCAACTCAAACTCCTTCAGATACTAAACACAAATCCAACTAGCATAATCTCTGCCTTATGGATAACCTACACCAGAGTTTGCCACAGGAAAGATGCTGTGTAAATGTAAGCTGTAAAAGTAAGTTCTTTATACTAGTGCACAAATTCAACAGTTTATTTATTCTGGGACTTCTGAGCCTTTGATATGCTATTGTGTACTGAAAATCTCTAAAACTAGGATCTAGGATCTAGGACACTAGCCTCAGAAACAGATTTGAATAATGAATCCATTTTATCCCACAGCAACTGGTCAGCCAAAATTTTATAGACACAATTCAGGAATCACTAATCTCTACAGATCCTAAGTAGTAAATATGCAAGAGCATAGGGTAAGAAAAATTTTTAAACATTTCATTTCTATCCATAAGTTGTAACTGTAAAACAGTAGAAATATGTAAGAGAGTCTACAAATTCTAAAACACTAGGTTAACAGAATGTCCTCAAAAATCTGAATGTAGAAACTGTACATAAGTATGTCTCATTTTTTTCATTTTAGGACTTCTTACATACTCTAATAATTGAAGGACCTCAAAGAATTTTTATTTATATGGGTTATACCTATCTACATTTATTGAATTTATTAATTAAAATGGAGAAATTTTAAAAATATTTATTCATTTAAAAATAATAGTAATAAATTATCAGTTAAAATACCAAAAATTTTTTTTAAAGATATTTATCCCCCTCCTTGCTGCTTGTGCTCGCTGTGTCCATTTGCTCTGCACTTTTCTGTGTATGCTTGTCTCCCTTTATTGCGTCATCTTGCTGCACCAGCTTGTCAGCTCACTGCGCTGCACAGGCCATCAGCTCACCGTGCCATGCGGGCCAGCTTGCCTTCCACAGGAGGCCCTGGGAATCGAACCCAGGGCCTCCCATATGGTAAACGGCAACCCTACCATTTGAGCCACATCTGCTTCCCCACAATATCAAATTTTAATGGAAAAAAAATCACTTGTTTTTCAAAACAAAAAAAGATTTCCTAAGAGTGGCACTGTTTTATATTCTTGCAAATCTCTTTAATGTCTAGCTTCACAGAAGACAGATTCTCATATTTGCTTCTGCATTCCATCTTTTACAATTTACTGTTGTGATTAAAGTACTTTAAGAAAATCCAGACTCCCTCAGATGGAAAAGGAAGGAGTATTTCAATAGCCTTTTTCAGATAATTGTGGGTCATCTTCTTTGATATTCCACCAAAACTTGGCAAGAGGTGGTTTCTTAAAGGTTACTTGCAATGTGGAATCTGAAACCAAATCATTAAAATTCACTGGTCTATTGTGCAGTTGGATTTTTTTTTACACAGTATGATTTTTTAACATTACACATTAATCATTTGGAAAATATTGGCTCACTGTGTTATACAGATCTTACAAATATTTACCCATTTCATTATATGATATTAAAAAAATCACTTTATCTCCTCAGGAAAGTCTTTACCTGTTGGGCAACTTGTCAGTCTCACAGTAGCAAACAGAAGTTTTCCAAAATTGTAATTTTCATGTGTAAGTTCAAATGCTATGATTGACCACAAAAATTAGTAACTGTTTTCCTTAAAGTAACAAGTTCATTCATTCCTAGAAAATGTCTGCCAAATAATACCCAAAATGAAATAGCTATCATTTAGTCATCAATCTGTCAAGTAAAAATGAGTTTTCATGAAAAATGCTGCCAGTTCAGCCTGAAAAAAAAAAAAAAAAATCACACAAGGGCCTTTCCTCAATTCAATTGTGGCACTTCAGTATCCAGTAAGAATACCTTTCACTTCCATTACCCAGAATATTAAAAAGGTATATTCTCAAAGGAATGAGATTTAATCAAATTAATTTCTCCTACTTCATCAAAGACATTCTTAAATGGAACTGGAATACTTTTTCCTGAGAGTGCCCGGTGGTGAAGAACATGATGACTACTTGAACCATTTGGTACCACTGCCTTGCTTGATGCCAAGACGCCCAAAAGTTTTACATAGCAGGATCCAACAAGGTGAAAAGGGCAAATGACATCTTAGTATTATTACGAAATTAGATTTGACCTCACAGGTACTTAAATGGTCTTGAGGACCCCTCAGGAGACCACACTTTGAAAACTACTGTTTGGCATGAATTTAAAAAAAAAAATCATAAGCAGAAAGCAATCATTCCCTTTATCAGTGGTTCCTGGCAAGAATTGTAAAAAAGAAAGGGACTTCGGAGGCTGTGGTCCAATTCCTGGGGAGTAACCAGCTTGCCTGTTTATAAAGTGAGTCACACACTGCGTCGAGCTCACTAGCTGCTCTTTTCCACCACCCCACCCTGCTGATTGGATAGCACCTCCAACATAGGTACAGCTGAGAGATCTTCTGGATGCTATATGAGACATGTACCTCTGAAGTCCCAGTGGGCAAAATACTACTTAACTCAATGAAACATGAAGAGAAAAGTTTTTCACATTTTAAGTAAAAATGATAAAACTAATGAAAAGATTCTGGTTTCTGCTCCAAAATGTAAAGAGCCGGGAGTTCATCACTACATTCTTTACAACAAGAGAAAAAAACAAACTGAAAAATCAATGACTTATCTCAGACCCAATAGAAAATTTAGTTGGCAGGGCAAACCACTACTCCAAAATCTGGAGAGAGAGGCCAATCCAGAGAGTCATAGCCCAGGTCTACTAACCTGGAGCAGGAGCCTCTCTAGTAGTATACTGGTAGGTACACTTACATGGTAATTTCGACAAATTGCTGGAGGCTGTGTATGGAGTAGCCATGAGTGAAAGCCTCAGTCTTAGTGGGCCTCCCAATGTTTGTTTGTGTTTGACCTCCAGGAACCCCACCATGTTCTCAAGGTAGAGAGCTAAGAAAGATCCCCTTGTGGCTCTTGCAGGGGAAGGGAGAGGGTAACCATTGTGAAATACACCCAGAGCCTTCTCCATCACAAAGGCCTACCCTCCAAGGGAAAGACTTTACCAGTTTTATCCCACCTGGGGGAAGGACATTTCTCAGACTCTAGCCTCCTCTAAGCCTTCTTGTCTCACCAAAGAAGGGGGAGGAGGGAGTTAATAAACACATGTGAAAGTCACAATCCAGGAACACAGGTCCACTAAAAGACTGAGATTTAACCACAGGAATATGGAACATTTCCCTTCTCTACACCTGACCACCACATCAACTGGGCTCCAGGAGAGTAACAGTAGATTACAGCTGAAAAAGCTGCAAGATGCAGATTCTCTCTGAGGAGTAGTTCCTAGGGAAGCCTAAAGTCAAGAGGGAAGTAAAAAAACAAGGACACCAGAGGAACTGGAACCTACAGCTCTGGTACCTACAGCTACTACAAACATTAAACATAGCTCAGTTCCTAGCCAGAGTGTCATAAAACTTCACATTTAAAGGCCTGTTTACCTCAGTTCCTATTACCAAATATACCATGTCTAGCTTTCAACTAAAAAACAAAGAACAAAAAACAAAAAACTACAAGGTATGCTAAAAGGCAAGAAAAAACAGTCTGAAGAGACAAAGCAAGCATTAGACTAGATCAGTAACAAAGATTGGAATTATCAGACAGGGAGTTTAAAAGAACTATGATTACTATGTTAAAACTAATGAAAATATTAAATGCTAATAGTAAAATTTTGGCTGTCTAATGCCTTAATGAAACAGCAGTGCCGTAGAGGTCAAGTTTCCAAACAGTGAGTACAGGTGCAGATGCCTCAGCATGTGAAGGGAGGAAAGGATAACAAACTGCCCCTCCAACAGCTTGGGACCTTGTTTGCTTAAACACATCTTTGATTCCACTTTGGTTTTTTGAGTATTTCCCCTCTTCTACTTAAAGGGTAAAGACTTAAAAAAAAAAAAAAGTAAAGCCCTAAAATTAAAGGATTTCCTCAGTAAGCTAAGCAGTATAACATGGCACCTTTTCTACAAATTAAGTAGCTGATCAAACATGGAAGCTGTGTGGCATTCTCATTTACTGTTATCTCAACTTCTGACTCCACTTGTATCATCTAAAACTTACTTTCGATTACCATACCATTTACATAAGGAACTGTAAGTACTAGGTCTTTGAATTCTTCCCCTTTACCTGCAGAAATGGCCTAGTGAATAGTCCTTACCAAACCACATCCATAATTTGTACTTCTGAATTCAAAGGTAGACTTTCCCTCAGAGCTCTAAGTTGTTCAATATTTTTCATTCAACAATATTCCAGGCACACAGATCATTAAAATCCCCCCGCCTTTTTTTTTTTTGTTGTTGTTGTTGTTGTTTTGGAAAACATTCAAAAGTTCTTGCTAGTCACTGTCATTGTCTGATGGTTCAGCTTTCTCATGCAGTTTGTCTCTTTCTTAAAAGAAATTTTATATTTTGAAAATCAACTTGGTCCACACGTTAACTAGAGGAGTTTACATTGTGGTGCAGGGAGTCGATGAAAAAAGAATCATTAAATTACAACCTGATTCTTCAGGATGAGTTCTATTACTATCTAAGCATATCTTCAGGTTAAGCTTTACTTCTGAAAATTCTTTCATGAAATTATAATACTACCTGTTTTTTAAAAGATTTATTTATTTACTTTATCCATTTTAAACCCCCCCCTTCCCCATTTGCTGTTTTGTGTCCATTTGCTGGGTAATTCTGTGTCTGTTTCCTGCCATCTCTTCTCATCCTCCTCTAGTCTTCACCAGGATTCAATCCTGGAGACCTCCGATGTAGGAGAGAGGTGTTCTGCCACCTGCGCCACCTCGGTTCCTGGCTTTTTTTTGGAGTTTTCGGAGCATCTCATCTTGTCTCTCCCCTGCGTCTTTCTCCTGTTACATCATCATCTTTCTGCATGGCTCCCGGGGCCTGGCGGCTCACTGGCACACAAAGCCTGGCAGCCCATGCGCCTTCTATATATTTTATTTTACCGGGAGGTCCCGGGGATCGAACCCAGGTCCCTCCATATGGCAGACGGACGCCCAACCATTTGAGCCACATCCCCCCCAATACTACCTCTTTAACAATATTTTCTTATACTTAAATATCAATTTTCTCTTTTGCATTGGGCAAACATTCCCATAACCTCCTGCTCTTGACCTTCGCTAGAGGATTTTGGGCCAATTTATATGACAGAGCTTGCAGGATACTCTCAGCTCTACTGTGGTGTTTGTGCAAACATCATTAAACATATTATCATGGACAGTTTGTAAGTGACCAGCAGGTCTTCATGGCTTCTCCCACCACTTATCATGAACAAGGCACCAACAGATATTACTTTGTTACTAAGACATTTGATCTGCTCTGTTTTTATGCAGTGTGTATCAGCTTTGCTTCCTCTGAAATCCCTATTTTCAGAATTTTTATGGCAATTTTTCCAAAAGCCTTAGAAAGTTTTTAAATTCTGGGATTATGATTTTCTTGATCTCTTCTGATTTAAACACTATGCTTCTAGTCAACATGGTGCAATGAACAGTAAAATGGCCCTGAGTAAAGACCACCAAGTGGCCGCTCTGCTGTGCATACACCTTGGGAGCTTGAGTTCTCGGATTATAAGCCAATAACTCGGTACCCAGGGCTCAGGTGCTTGGCGTTCCAGAGGCTCCGATTTGGCTTTGTGCTCCCTCAACTATCTGGCCTTCTTCCACTCTGGTTTCCAAAGAGAGCTTCAGGGAGAGCTCCAAAGAGCATCAGCTACAGTTGGTCCTTCTAGCGCATAACTGTTTACTAGGGGAAAAAAATCTATTAAAGCCAAATAATGCAACAGGTGAAGGAGAAACACTCAAATTGCTTTTGGCACGAAATAACAGCAGTGTCACAAAGTAATGAATGATGTTGAGGTGAGGCACTTGAAGAGAAAGGATAACTTTGGCCTTAAAAAGACAGACAGTCCCTCACTTCTGAGAAATATCCCATGTTTACTCATAGTCGCCAGCCTTTCCAGATGCACCACATCAGCTGAACCATACTTATAGAGGCCCTGCTAGAAGCAAGGCTCTATTCTATATGCAATGGAGAACACAAACATGAACAAAGAGGCTGGCCCCCTCCATTTGTTCTGTCTGCCCCTAATTTTAAAGGGAACGTGAGCATTTTTTTTTTTTAACTCAACATTCTCACTCTCGAGCCATTTGACTGTGGTTGAACTCAAAGATCCCAAGGCTTAGGGATGAAGGGGAAGCTGCCTACTTGCTTTTCATATCTGGAGGCAATTCAAATCCAACTGGCTGCCTGTCTCCAGACTGCTCCATGATGCAGACTCTTCAGGATAGTCTGCAGGGTAAAAAAATAGGCTTGGGTAGAGCAAGAGTCAAAAATATTCACTCTCCTGGGAGCAAGCCAACCCTTGCTGTTCATCCACCCTCATTTTATCAAATATTTTATTTTAAAGAATATTTATACAGTACTTAAAATGTACCAGACACTGTTCTAAGTGTATCATATTAACCCATTTAATCAACCCATTTAATCACCACAATAAGCCTATAAGATACTGCTACTATCCTAATTTTAAGATGCAGACACGGAGGTACAGAAAGGTTAGGTGACCTGTTCACGATCACAGCTAGTACATGGTAACATCAGGGCTGCAACTCAAGCAATCTAGTTCTAGTCCATTCCATCAGCCACTGAGCAAATTATTACCAAGAGGGGCCAAGGCATTTCTGTGAGTAGGTAACATGCCTTCCTGAAGGTGGCCCCAAAAATTGGATCACGAGTCTCTGGTGCAGAAGCTAAAACAAGAACAAGAAGAAGACATGCAGAATTTATTAAGAATTAGATATACTTTATAGGACATGTTCCATGACAGAATACTAACCTCATTTGCAAGAATAACACCAACATCCCTACCAGTGCTGTAAATGAAGACTGCTAGAAAATCTCCTAGGAGACTCAGCATGAGAACTTTCATTCTAGGCTTTTCCTAAAATGCAGATCTGAAGAGCTGGGGTGAGCAGGCAAGGACCCAGCGGGGGCAGTCCCATATGCACAACATCTTCCTGTGCTTGGCTACTTCTCTGTGGGCACAAAAGCTTTCTGCAAGGGACTTCCTACCAGATAGCCCAAAATACCTCACCCAAGGCAGACAGATCTGTGCTGTCCAATATGGGAGCCACCAGCCACTTGTGACTGTCTAACTTTAAATGAATTATAATGAAATACAATTATCCCTTCCCCTTGCAGGGGTTAGGGGTACAACGCCCCTGCAATCTGGAAAATCCACATAAAATATTTTTGGCCCTCCCTTCATACCACAGAAGAAGTCTGGATTTTTTCTTTTTCTTTTATAGGGTATGTAGAGTACCTTATTGTAAAATAGGGGCTTATTTATGGTATTAAAAGATAAAATATCTTGATATTATACAAATACCATATATCTACTTTATGCACTTCTGAGTTTCTAAACCTTTTCTGTGTCGTCTGCTGGCCTTCGCGTATTGTCTGTGGCTTCCACAAAACTCCCCCAAAATTCCCATTTGATTTCTTATGTTGACCTGAGGTATATCAAAACCATGATGGATAAAGTCATGATGTGGAAGGTATAACTGTAAAATAAAAAATTCAGTTCCTCAGTCACATTAGCCACATATCAAGTGGTCAACAGCCACGTGGGACTAGTGGCTACCCTACTGGACAGTGCAGGGAGAGGCCATTTCCATCATTACAGAAATGTCTATTGTACAACACCGAGTTGGATCCTGACCATCATTTCTTTTTATGCTTTAACTTGAATATATTCAGTGGTAATAATTTTTTCTTCACCCCCTTATGAATACACAAAATTCAAATTCTCTTTCATTTCTTCAGAAAGTTAATTTTTACTCCAAAATTCAATTCTGAGGGTTAGAGTAGATTATTTTTAAGCAGGTCAATTAAACCCCTTGTACCTCTGTACCTGGTATCCAGAACATTTTTTCTTTCATTATAATGACCGAAAGTTAAAAATCAGGCGAGGAAAAAGGAATTCAATTAAAAGTGCAACAAACAGAAAACTCCAATTTTTTTTTTACAGACTTTAGCTCCATGTGGGATGTTAAGCTCTGGGACACAACCTCGAGTGATTGCAAGACTGACGAGAGTGTGGCTCACGTCCATGCCAACTAATCACTCCAACAGGAAGACAGTGTAAACACACGCACTAACTACACGAAGAGGATCAGATGCTTGCAAGATACAATGAAGTCATATGGACCAGGAACAGCAGTGCCAAACTTCCCACTGACAGTGAATCTTTTCTTACAGCCATTTCTAGACTCCTTAACCTTCATTACTAGGATACTTAAAGAAATAGCACTACTGTTTCAGTTCATGAGAAAAGCCATGAGAAATGTAAGAAGAGCTTAGCACATCCCAAAGTCCTCCTCCTAATTCCTCAATATGAGGTCCATGTCAGACTGGAAAGATTATCCTTATGACCAGGGGGAACTGCCTTGCTCTCAGACAGATCTTTATTCATTTTTAAATTCTCCTCTCTGTTCTTTCCTCCATTTCTTCTCTCACCTTTACTGTCAACCGCTACTACTTTTGGTAACATAATTCATTTTTTTATGAAATCTTGTGATATAGAATTTTCTTTATTTTGGATGAAAAAAGACATTACTTACCAAGCTGTGCTTATATGAATGATTAATGTCTAGTCATCATTAAGTTATAAAAACACCCTAAGCTCCTCAGAAGATGCCAATTTTAAAAAATGCAATAATAGTAATAATTATATTACATACTTGTTACTTCTTGTAAGAAATCCAAACACGGTCGACTACTTCCAGAAATACTTATTGAAACAGCCAATGGGGTCTGTCCTTCATAGTTCCTTGTGTTCATGTCTGCTCCATAATTATATAACATCCGTGCACAAAGCACATCATCCCTAAGGGCAGACAAGTGTAAAGGAGTCTGTCCATCTTCTAAGCGACCCAAGTTTGTGTCTGCTCCTCTCTGAAGGAACATTCGGCAATAAGAGTGATTGCTTTTGATCACAGCGTATCGTAGCAGGAAACCGTTCTGAATGTCGATATTAGCATTGTGGTCCAGGAGAATTTTCACACAGCTTGACCGCTCTCGGATAATGGCTAGCTGAAGCGGTGTTGTACCTTTATCACTGAGCGGGTCGACTTCAGCCTTGAACTCTAGAAGGAGTCGGACAAATGAGTCCCTACCATAGTGAGCTGCCACATGGAGGGGAGTCCAGCCATCATTGCTTTTTGCATTAATGATGTCACTCCTGTAGTCAGATTCTAACATCAAACGTGCAATCCGGGCCCGGCCATGCATGGCTGCGTAATGAAGAGCAGTGAAGCCTCCGATTAAGTCCTTAACTGTGGGATCAGCTAGAGTTAAAACCAAAATGAAAACATTAGCAGACTCTAAGACAAAAACAACAAAATTCACCATGGCACAGCACACTTTAGCCAATTATCATATAAAACTTGAAATAATCAAATAATGAACAGCAAGTACTTCATCATTTAGCTGATCTGAAGTCTAGTTCTAATGGAAAATATTCTACTTTAGTAAAAGGTTATCGAGCCTGAGTTAACAGAATGAGAATGACTTACAAAGTATTTGAAAGATATATACAAACATATACTTCTGATCACCACATCCTCTCTTTGCTAAGTTAACCAACTGCTTTGGGCTAGTCGACTCCCTCATCTCTGTATTGTTTCATGTTCCTCATATTTTGAACTTTTTGTTTTATTTTCTCTTGTGCTGTTTCTTGGTCTTAAAGAGAAGCATGTGTAACAACATCGGCTGCTCTAAATTACGGATGTACTGTGGTCTGGCAGACTGTGTCCTTTTAGGGTGCATTAGGGGGAAAAAAAAGTTTTTCTGTGTTCTGTAAAAATTCCAAAACATTTAAGATATGTTTATGCGATCTTGACAAAGCTTGTTTTCATAAAATATAAGTCTATTCTGAATGATTAGTTTTACAAAAGCTATGGAATTCATAGGAATTAGCCAGTATATCATGTGAAAAAAAAAAGGAAGAAACCTCGGGACTGCATAAATATTATTTCTAAAATCCTTCCAAAAACCTCTCCTGAACTGATTTCTGGGGAGAGAAAAAATAAAATAGAAGGAAAAAGAAACTACAATCTATCTGCTATATGACTCTTCAAGTGACAGATTTTTGTTACCCACCCCCCCCCCAATCTTTCCATAAGCTGCACATCAGGACTTTGTCTAATTCCACTGGCAGTCCCTGGACATGGATGGACCAGGGGTAAGAATCGCTTCCCCATGTTATCTAGGTCACTTCCTGAAACATGGCAATTTGATGTAGAAAATAAACTGATCAAACCTAACTACCTAGGATTAAAATATTTTCTTTCTATAAAATATGCCCTTAAGTTTTGGTTTGTTCATGAAAAAAGAAAAATCATGAATTAAAGGCTTCAAAGTTATGTGATTAAATATGTGTTGCCTAGTAAAATGTTATTTAATTCTATAACATACTGTGATGGCCAGGTTCTCTTAAAAAATCTATAAGGCAGAAATCTATATGTAAAATATTAATAATATCAATAACAAATAAAAATTTCAGTTAAGAAGTAGTTGCTTTAATAATAGGGGTATATGGAAAAAAAATACACCAAATGTATGCTATGGGCCACAGTTAGTGGTAACAGTCTACGGATATTATCTCATAATCTGTAACAAATGTTCCACAATCCACAATGATGTGGTGTATTGGTGAAGGGGTATTGTATGGGAATTCTACACATGTGCATGATTGTTTTGGAAGTTTACAACTTCTGCAATAAAAACATATATTTAAAAAAGCAGTTGCTAAAAAAAATTATAAAAAGTAACATTTTAGGGAAGCTGCATCAGTGAATTTCTAAAAACATTTAATATAAATTTACGGACACAATGATAAAATGACTATCTATTTAAAGAAAATGAGGGTGTCATATCTGCCTTGGTTTTAAGTAAAAGGAAAATATACATTATCTATTAACTATGTAACTTAAACAAAAGGCAAAAACATTTTAAGCATTTTGCTGCCATCTACTGGCAAGTCATGAACATGAGCTATAATGGTTCCACTATGATGGAAGATGCTCAGCCCTGACCTCAGCCCTGACTGAGGATGCTCAGTCAAATCTGTTTCTGATTTCTTGCTTATCTTAAACCGACTAAGTGAAGACAGGCACAAAATCTAAAAAGATCCCCTTCAATTAAAATGAAACAGTAAATCCTGCCAAGAAGACCATTTCTAATGGAAACCTGACCAATCCATTGTTTCCAGACATTGCCTCTCTCAATCTGTTCGTGAAATTCAAGAATATCTTCTTCCACTTCCCCTACTTCTTTGATCCACCAAGGGTGTCATTAAAGGTGTCAGCAAACATCCTTATTTGCATCCTATAGTCATCTCTATTTGGCAGTGGAATGACCACCACGTTACATGAAATTACACTTGCATCTCTGGTTTTTCACTTTAGCTCTTACTTCTACTTACAATTTGGTGATATAATGAGGTAGATAAAACAGTTTGTCAAACGCAGCAATGGCCTCTTTAATCTCAGTAAAAACCATTAAAATGCATTAATTGAACAAACGCTATGCTATGCATTAATTGCATTAATTGGACATGGCATATAATTAAAAGTTGGGTTTAAAATGCCTAATGTGTGTAATTACTGTCCTCGAGATATGGACAACAAAATGAGAGATATAAGGCAAATGAAAATGCAAATAAAAATTAAGAATTATTATTAAGACAATGCAGTTAAGACAAGAAAAAGATCCCATTTTAATAGCAACAGAAATTCCAAAACACTTAGATATAAATTCAGTAAGAAGTGTGTAAGACACATATGAAGACTTCTTTGACTGAACTTAAACCCATTCTAGACGTGTCTGCTCAAATGTTCCCTTCTTCAGAAAAGCCCCAGCAATTCCATTCCCTTTTCCCCTGAGCAAGCATTTCTTCCCCAGGTGCAATCTCTTTTAAATAAATTGTAGCATAATTTCAACAAACCTATTTAAAACTATTGAAAATTTTGAAGATGTATATAAAACCACCAGGGGTGGATGTGGCTCAAATGGTTGGGCATCCGTCTGCCATATGGAGGGACCTGGGTTCAATCCCCGGAACCTCCCGGTAAAATAAAAATAAAAAAAATAATAAAAATAAAACCACCAAAGAATCATACTCTATGAATATGGTTTCTTTTTTTCTAACAGCTTTACTGAGGTACAGAGTTCACCCAATGTGTAAAGGTTGATGATCTTTGACAGTTGTGTAACTACCACTACCATCATGAAACAGAACATTTCCATCACCTCAAAAAGCGGCATTAGTGGCCCCAGGTAACCACTAATCCACTTTCTGTCACTGGACTTTTGCCTTTTCTAGAATTTAACATAAATGGAATCTCTGGTATGTAGATGTTACTGTTTTTGAAATTCATCCATATTGTTGTATGCATAGTTCATACCTGTGTATCGAATAATGTTTCCTCATATGGATATACAACAATATTACATTAATCAGCTGATGGGCATTTGGATTTTTGCCAATATGAGGCTATTACGAATAACACTCATAATACATAATTGAACATTCATGTAGAAATCTATGTGTGGACATACGTTTACATTTCACTCAGGTAAATACTTAGGAGAAAACTGCTGGGTCATTATGTTAAGATTCAGCAATTTAGAAGAAACTGTCTCACTGTTTTCCTAAGAAGTTATACCATTTTACATTTTCACCAGCAATATATGAGAGTTCCAATTGCTCCACATCTTCAACAATTCTTGACATCATCAGTAATTCCAATTTTACCCATTCTAAGGAGTGTGAAATAGAAGATTACTGTGGTTTTAATTTCTCAGATGATGGGTAACATAAGGCTTATTTGTGTACCTTCTTGTGTGACGTATCTGTTCAAATTTTTTACCTGTTTTATTGGATTGTCTCATTATTACTATTGAGTTGTAAGAAATTTTTTTTAAAAAATTCTGGATATAGACCTGTTGTCAGATGTGTTTTGCAAATATTTTTTCCTAGTCTCTGGCTTGCCTTTTTGCTTTTTAAACTTTCCTTTGATGAGCAAAAATTTTAAATTTTCATGAAATCCATTAGCAATTTGTTCTTTTATGGTTTGTGCTTTTTGTGTTGGTTTAAGAAATCTTTGCCCAATACAATGTGACAAACATTTTCTGTTTGTGTAGCTCTTATATTTAGGTTAAGAGTCCACTGCTAGCAAATTTTTTTAATACGGTGTGAGTTAAGGTCAGGGTTCATTATTTCCCATAAAGATATCCAGTTATTCCACAATATTGGTTGGAAAGATTAACCTTTCCCCAGTGGTTGATTGTTCCAATATGAAACATCCCTCCATTTATTTAGGTGTTCTTTAATTTCCTTCAGCAATAATTTGTAAATTTCAGTGTTTAGGTCTTGCACATCTTTTATTAAGCCTACCCTTAAAGATTTTCATTTCTGCTGCTACTAAGTTTTTTAAATTTTATTTTTATTTTTTAGGAGGTACCAGGGATTGAACCTAGAACCTCGTATACATGAAGCACATGCTCAACCACTGAGCTATACCTGCTCTGAAATAAGCTGTTTTTAAATTTCATTTTCTAATTATTCATAACTGGTATAGGGAAATTAAATTGATTTTTGTATACTGACCTATGTGTATTGTGCTTTTGCTAAACTCACTTTTTAGTACTAGTACATTTTTGTCGATTTCTTGTCATTTTCTACATACACAATTATGTTCTCTGCAAATAGAGTATTAATTCTTAATTTCCAATTCATATGCCTTTTATTTATGATTCTTCCCTTATTCCAATGACCAAGACTTCCAATAGAATACTGATTAAAAGTGGTTTAAGCAAAAAACCTTGTCTAATTCCTGAATTATTCACCATTGGGTATTACATAAGCTGTAATTTTTCATAGATGGCCTCTCTTAGGTTTTAGAAGTTACCTTCAACTTCTGGTTTGCTGCAAGTCTTTATAATAAATTGGTGTTTAATTCTGTCACATACATTTTCTGCATCTACTGAAATAATTATTTAATATTTGGCCTTCATTCTACTAACATGGTAAATTACTCACCATATTGATTTGCGGATCTTAAATGCTGCATTCCTGGGATAAACACCACTTGGCCATGATGTAATAATACCCTTTTTATATACTGAGGATTGAATTTGCTAATATTTTATTAAGGATTTTTTTTACCTGCTATCACCAAGGATATTGGTTTGTAGTTTTCTTGTTAAGGCGTTGTTTGCTTTTTGCATCAGGACAATACTAACCTTAAGAAGTGTTCCTGACTATATTTTTCCAAAGAGTTTGTGTAGGATTATTTGTTGTTGTTGTTGTTGTTGTTTCTAAACATATATTTTAATTAGAGAAGTTGTGGACTTACAAATATTTATTCTTTTTAATATTTGAAATAATTTACCAATGAAAGCAGTTGGGCTAAAGTTTTCTTATGGAAAGTTTCAACTGGGAATTAAATATCTTAAATACTTATAGGACTATTAAATTTTCTATTTTTCTTAAGTTGGTGTGGTAGATTGAGCTGTCTACTCCAATTTAGATATGTTCTTAATCTTAGTCCACATTCCTGTGGGTGTGAACCCATTGTAAAGATCTCTGAAGATGTTATTTTAGTTAAGATGTGGCCCAAATGAATGTGGGTAGATTACTATCTGGACTACTGGAGTCCTTTGTAAGCAGAAGAAACTCAGACATATGAGAGAAATCCATGGAGAAGAGTCAGAACCAGTCAATGGAACCTGGAATTGAAAGGAGAGGACACTGCCATGTAATGACAGGAAGCAGAAATGCAAGTCAAGAAATGCTGGCAGCCAGCACCAGAATATTACAGACTTGGAGAAGAAAGCATCACCTACCTTTGGCCTCGATTTTGAACTTGTCTTAGCCTTAAAACCATGAGCCAGTATATTCCCATTGTTTAAGACAATCCATTGCATGGTATTTATCATAGCAGCCCAGAAAACTAAGACAATCAATTTTGAATAACTATCCATTTCATTTAAATGAACTTAGACAGTCATTATATCCCTTATTATAATTTTAATATATATGTAGGATCTGCAGTGACAGACCTCTTTTTTCTTTCATTTTTGATGTTGGTAATTGTGTCTTTTATCTGGTTTTCTTCATCAGCTAAAGACACTAGAGCTTTATGATTCTATGGACTTTCACTTTTGGAAAACAGTTTTGCTGGATATAGAACTATTAGTTGACAGGTTTTTTTTTTTCCCCCTTTAGTAAGAGGGCTGTATCAATCCCACTACCTTCTGGCTTCTGTTGTTTCTGAGAATCCACTGTTAATCTTTTTGAGGATACTTTGTATATCATGACTCACTTTCCTCTTGTAGCTTTGAAGATTTTCCCTTTGCCTTTTAATAGATGAGTATGTTGTGTGTAGGTGAATCTAGCAAGGTTGGAGTTTGTTGTTTTTCTTAGATGTCTACTTTAATATTTTTCATCAAATGAATGAAGTTTTCAGCCATTATTTCATCAAAATTTTTCCTGCCCCTTTCCACTATTATCTGGACTCCAATTATGCAAATGTTGAATGGCTGCTGGTATCCCACAGGTTTCTGATACTCTTTATTTTTATTCTTTTTTTCTATCTGTTCCTCAGACTAGAAGAATCTCTGTAGATTTACTTTCAAGTTTGCTGATTCATTCTTCTGTCAGAGAAAATCTGCTATTGAAGCACTCAAATGAATTTTTCATTTCACATACTGTAATTTTCAATTCCAGAATTTTGATTTGGTTCTTTTTTTAAATTTCTATTTCATTATTGACATTCTCTCTTTGCTGAATAATTGTCATCATGTTTTCCTTTAATTCTTTGAACATGGTTTCCATAGTTGTTTACACATAGTTATAAAAACTGCTCTGAATTCTTTATTAAGACCAACATCTGGGTCCCCTCAGAAACAGTTTCTATTGATTTTTTTTCCCTGTGTATAAGTAACACTTTCCCTTTCTTTCCATGCCTCATAATTTTTATCAAAGAGTAGAGATTTTAGATAATATATTGTGGCAACTCTGAATTTTGATCCCCATCTCTCCTCCCACCCCTTCGGGTAGTTGCTATTTGTTTTAGTAAATTGCCTAGACTAACTAAATCTATAATGTATGTCTCCCATGTAGCATTTAGCCACTTATAATTCTACTCAGTTATTATTAAAGCATGCTGTGATGGTTAGGTTAATGTGTCAACTCAGCCAGGTAATTGTGCCCAGTTGTTTGGTCAAGCAAGCACTGGGCTAATTGTAATACAAGGACATTTATGGGCCTTAGCCATCAATGAGTTTATTACATAGATGGCTGATTACATCTACACCAACCAGGGAGATTGCCATCAGCAATGATTGACACTTTATCCAATCAGGTGAATGCATTAAAAGGAAAAGTGATTTCAGCATTCAGAGAGAATTTCCCAGCTTGTCTTTGGAGAGCCAATGTCTCCTGGAAATTCATCAAGGATCTTCACTGTTTTGTAGCCTGCTTGTGGAACCTGGACTTGTACATCCCCACGGTCACGTGAGAGACTCATAAAAAATCTCACACTATTTACAGATAAATCCTGTTGATTCCATTTCCCTAGAGAACCCTGACTAATACAAATGTCTTCTTAAGGGTCCCTTCTGGTCAGCATAACTTATGTTTGGCCAATGGTTGGCTATCGGTTGTGCTTCAGCATCTTGAGCCAGTAAGGCTTACATCCTTATAGAAAGTATTGTCTCTTATGCTTACCTAGATATCTACCATTTTTAATCGTATCTGTCAGGGTTCTCTAAGGTAACAGAACCAACAAGTTCTTCTAAGGAAACAGAACCAACAGGAGATATATGTGAATAAATATTATATATTCATATATTATATGCTTAAAATATGTTGTATATAAATATATATTATATGTGTTATCTAAATATGAGATTTTTAAAAGAACTGTCCCCATGACTGTGGGGACAGACAAATCCAAATTCTGTAGAGCAGGCCACAAACTAAGAACTCCGAGGAAGGTTTTTGATGAATCCCCAGAAGGTGGGTGGCTGAAGCAGAGCTAGAAATGCTCTCTTCTAACAGCTGAAATCATCAGTTTTCCACACCACCCCCCTTATTAGAGAATTTATGGGCTTACAGAACAATCATGCATAAAATACAGGATTCCCATAAACTACCCTACCACCAACACCTTGCATTAGTGTGGAACATCTGTTACAATTAACGATAGCACATTTTTATAATTGTGCTATTATTTAAAGTCCATAGTTTAACTTGGGGTTCACTGTATAGTATAGTTCCTTGGATATGCTTAAAATTTTTTATTGTTACCATATATACAATCTAACATTTCCCCTTTTAATCATATTCAGATATATGTCAGTGTTTTTAATTGTGTTCACAATGTTGTGCTACAATCACCAATAGCCATTACCAAAACATTTCCATCTTTCCAAATAATAACCCTGTGAATTTTAAGCCTTAACTTCCCATTCCCTATTCCCATACCATCCCCTGGTAACCTATATTATAGATTCTGACTCTATAGGTTTGCTTATTTTGATTGTTTCAAATCAGTGAGATCATGCAATATTTGTCCTTTTGTGTTTAGCTTATTTCACTCAACATGATATCTTCAAGGTTTACCCATAATGTCGCATGTATCAGGACTTCGTTTCTTTTTACAGCTAAATGATATTCCACTCATAGGTTGGTGGACACTTGGATTGCTTCCATCTTTCAGCAATTATGAATAATGCCACTTTGAACATCAGTGTGCAAATATCCGTTCACACCCCTTCTATCAATTTTTTTGGGTATACACCTAGTAGTGGGATTGCCAGGTCATATGGTAGCTCTATACTCAGTTTTCTGAGGAACTGCCAAACTGTCTTCCATAGCTGTTGCACCATTTTACATTGCCACCAGCAATGAATGCATGTTCCTATTTCTGCACATCCTCTCCAACATTTGTAGTTTTCTCTTAAATAGTAGCCATTCTAATAGGTGTGAAATGGTATCTCATTGAGGCTTTGATGTGCATTTCCCTGAGGACTAATGATGTGAGTATCTTTTCATGTGCTTCCTGGTCATTTGTGTATCTTCTTTGGAGAAACGTCTATTCAAGATTTTTATCTACTGATAAGCTGAAGGATTTCTTTATATATACTGGATATTAATCCTTTATCACTTTATTGGATATGTGGTTTCCAAATATTTTCTCCCATTGTGTAGGCTGTCTTTTTAATTTCATGATAAAGTCCTTTTAGGAACAAGTTTTTTTATTTTGATGAGGTCCCATTTATCTATTTTTTCTTTTGTTGCTTGTAAAGTCTAAGAAACCATTGCTTAACACATGGTCCTGAAAATGCTTCTCTACATTCTCTTCTAGGCTTTTGATAGCTCTAACTCTTATATTTAGGTCTTTGGTTCATTTTGAGTTGAGTTTTGTATATGGTGTGAGGTAGAGTTCCTTTTTTTTTGGCAAATGGAAATCAAGTTTTCCCAGCACCATTTA
Organism: Tolypeutes matacus; assembly: GCA_026826555.1. Taxonomy (NCBI): domain Eukaryota; kingdom Metazoa; phylum Chordata; class Mammalia; order Cingulata; family Chlamyphoridae; genus Tolypeutes; species Tolypeutes matacus. The sequence goes on along the minus strand of JAKSZT010054540.1, from coordinate 15,231,508 downwards.
TGGAAGAGACTCTTCTTTCCCAATTGAGTAGTCTTTGCCACCTTGTCAAAAACTCAGTTGACCATATCTGTGAAGATTGATCTCTGAACTCTCAATTTGATTCCATTGGTCTATATGACCGTCCTTGTGCCAGCCTCATGCTCTTTTGATTACTATGGCATTGTAGTAAGTTTGAAGATCAGAAAGTGTGAGTCATCTAATCTGATTCTTCTTTTTCAAGAGGGCTTTAGCTATTTGGGGGCCCTTACATAAATTTGATGACTGGCTTTTCCATTTCTGCGAAGAAGGTTGTTGGAATATTGATTGAATCTATAAATTGCTTCAGGTAGTACTGACATCTTAATGACCTTTCATCTTCCAATTCATGAACATGGAATATCCTTCCATTTACATAGATCTCCTTTAATTTCTTTTACCAATGTTTTATAGTTTTCCATGTACAAGTCCTTTACATCCTTGATTAGATTTATTCCTAGATATCTGATTCTTTTCATTGCTATTGTGAATGGCATTTTTCCCTTGCTTTCTTGTCCTGATTGTTCATTACTTTTGTATAGAAACCTTACTGATTTTTTTAGTGTTAATCTTGTACCCTCCACTTTGCTGAATTCATTTATTAGCTCTAGGAGCTTTGTTGTGGGTTTTTCAGGATTTTCTGTATATAGGATGAAATCATCTGCAAATAGGGAAAGTTTCACTTCTTCCTTTCCAATTTGGATGCCTTTTATTTTTTTCTTGCCTAATTGCTCTGGCAAGAACTTCAGTACAATGCTGACTAAAAGTGGGGACAGTGGTCATCCTTGTCTTATTCCTTATCTTAGAAGGAAAGCTTTTAGTCTTTTACTCTTAAAATTTTGTTCTTTATAAAAAATAGACTCTTTCCTTGGGAGAGATTAATAGATGTGGAATTATTGGGTCAAAGGATCTACCTCCAAGATTTTAAAACATGCTGCCAAACTGCTTTCCAAAATTGTTCTCATAAATTCCCATCATCAAATTGCCTGTTTTACCACATACAGGACTATCATCTGCAAACTATTTGATCTTTGAAAAACCAAAAATAGTTTATCACCATTCTTCTTTGGATTTCTTTGATTACTCCCTTATCTCTTTTAATTATATTCATGTGTTCCACCAAAAGGATTTCATCTGCTTTATTGAGATGAGACCTGAGGTGGTTTTGTTGGGTTCCTATTGGAATTTCCTTTACAAACGTAGCCTTGAGAGCTCAGTCAACTGCTCCAGGTCAACTTGCATATTAACGGAATCTGAAGATAAACAAAAGCACCAAGATAACAGTCTCCTCATGTTACTTTCTTGGTAAGTGCAACATGGTCTTAGAATTTTTAGAAAGATACAAAATGGGAAAACAATGAATTTCGTATAACTCCCATCCTCATAATACAGTTTCTTCCCCCATAACTCCAATAGTACATTGTCCCGATCAGAAACATTACCAGGATTTGTACACAGGTACAAATACAGATATAGGAATCGTATTTGTATTTAAAAACTAAAATACTTTTGGACACTACAAAACCCTAAAAGTTTTTATCCTTTGGAAGCAGGACGTTTGAAAACAAAGCAGTCTACTCTTATTGATCAGCACTGACCAACAGAACTCTCTGCAATGATGGGAGTGTTTTATATTTGTGCGATCGAGATGGTAGCCACTGGTCATGTGTGGCCAGTGAGCACTTGAAATGTGGTTTGTGTGACCAAAGAACTGAACTTTTTAATTAACTTCATTTTAATTTGAATTTAAATATCTACACATGCACATGTTTAGATTAAACCAGAAAGAGTGCCTCACTTTTTTCCCAAAATAGTATCAGTTATCCAACACAAACTTGCTCATCTTCTCAGTGAAACTGTTTTTGCTTTTTTCCCACAGCAGTAGCAAGTATGGCTTCACAAAGCTGCTCCCCCACCAGGTTCTACTGTGGCCCCATTACTGTCACCACTCAGAGAACAGGGCCTTCGCCATACTGCAAAGTCACAAGCAGCCTCTCAGCTCTGAGTTTTGTTAGCTCTCCATGATCACCCACCAGTGGCATGACTGTGCAAGTTATAAAATCTCACCCTTTAGTATATCTGTGATAAATAATTTCTAGTTGGCTGAACAGTCTAGATTAAACATCTATCTTTCATTTTTAAAACTGGATTTGGCTAACTTTCCTAATATTTACCATTTTGATAAATGGCAGCTCTTCCTCTTGATTCTTAAGCCAAAAATCTCAAGTTATTCTCGATTTCCTTCATTCCCATCTCATAGCCAATTTATCAGCAAATTCTGCTGGCTCCACTTTAAAAACACACCCAGAATTTGATCCACAACCATCCCTCCACCCCTTGCTCTCACCTAGAACACCATCATCCCTTGCTGTACTATTCCAAAGCTTTCTAAAGGTCTTCCTATTTTTCTTTTGCTCCCCTACCATCTCTTTCCTCAGAGTAGCCAACAAGAGCCTTTTTAAAAGTTCCTATCATTCTTTGGTTGAAAGTAATTCAATGGCTTCCCATTCTCACTCAGGACAAAGTCTCAAGTCCTTTGCTGAGCATTAAAGCATCTAAATAGATGCCACTGATTATCTCTTCAATCTCATTTTCCTCTCACCCCAACATTCTGCTCTAGCTGCACTGTCTTCCTTGCTCTTTCTTGAAAGTGCCAAACATGATCCCCTCCTAGGGCCTTTGCAGCACTTGCTGATCCTTTTACCTCTAACACTTTTCTCCCAGATATTCACATGCTTTCTTGGTCTCCATTCCTTTCACGTCCCAGCGCAAATGTCACATTTGATGTCTTCCCTGAATACTTTATTTAAAAAGCAGCCATTGCCCTTTATCCCCTTTCTCTGCTTCATTTTTTTCATGGTGCTTATCACCACCTAATATCATTTTTGTGTTTACTATCTGTCTCTCCCAAATAGAAGTGGAAGTGCCATGAGGGCAGGACTTTATTTTGTTACTGCACTTCCTGGCCTCAGAACGGCGCCTGGCATATCCATATCAGGTGCTCAGTAAAAATGGATTCATGGTGGGGTGTAGTGAGACGAGACCACAGTCTTTATCAGGCTCCTAACCTGCTCCTCTTGCCTTAGGTTTTAGACCCTTCCAATATAGTCACATACTAGAATGAGTGAACTTCCTAAAACACAAGGCTATTTTCTCCATCCTTCTCTTACTAATATTTAAAGGGCTCAGCACTGTTTCTAGAATAAATCACTGCATGAGCTCTAAGCACATTGAGCTTTTTTGAGTTCCTAAAACTAATTATGTTCCCCGTCTCCTATAACCTTTTACACTGAGTATGCTCCCCGCTTGGAATAATTCCACAACTCCATCTTTCCAACCCTCTAGCCCTGCCTTGCTCTTCAAGATCTCAACTCAAACCTTGCTTTTTCTAGGGAGGCTTCCTTATCCATCCCCCACTCACAGCAGATAATAAGTGGGGTCTTTATGCTACATGGTGCTTATCTCACTGTTGGAATTACCTTGTTTCTGACAGGCAAAATAGAATCATGGTTAGGAAATGCGTTTGGATCCTAGTTTCACTATTCACAAAGTGAACGGCCTTGGACTAATATAATTACTAAATTATTCTGTGCTTTGGTTTTCTCAGTTGGAAAGTGGGAAAAATGATAATTCCTACCTTCACAGAGTTACTGTGAAGAATTATGTATATATTAAATGCTTAATAAATGTTGACTATAAATTGATCTACCCACTGGACTGTAAAGTGCCAGAAGGCTGGTACCATGTTAGTTTGTTCACTTCTGTATCTCAGTGGCTAGACCAGAGCCCAGCATATATTAAGTGCTCAATAAATGTCTGCTGGATAAAGACATGAATAAGTGATTTATAGAAGACCAATTAGCCACCCCATCTAACTATCTCTATGAATTCTCTATCTCTCTCATACATGCACACACACACAAATACACGAGAGAGACAGACAGAAAGAAAGAGAGAGAGAGAGAGAGAGAAAGAGAAAGAGAGAAAGAAAGAGAGAGAGAGGAAGAGAGAGAAAGAGAGAGAGAGGAAGGAAGGGAGGGAGGGAGGGAGGGAGGGAGGGGAAGGGGAAGGGGAGAGAAGGGAAGGGATAAAAGGAAGAAAGGAAGAAAGGGAAAATAAGAGCAAGGGAAGAAGAAAGGCATGAATCCTTGTTTTTTGGGTGATTTTGCTCACTGTCCTGTATTTGGATCTTTTGTCTTCATTCCAGTTTACTGTCAGTCAGAAAGTAAGCTTATGAACAGGAGGAGCCAATTTGACTGGAAGTTTACAAAGCTCTTAAAGAAATTAGATGGTTTTAGGAGAAGAGCAGATGCTATGAATTCAGGCACCTTTTTAATCGCACCATAAGGCTGACTCATTTGCAATCATTATTGCATAAAAGAAAGGAGCAGTCTCATCTCTATAAGGCTGGGGAGCAATGATCTTAGATAACTGATGCATGTTCTTTCTCTCCCTCCTCTTTCTCTCACACTCACTTACTCCTCATTGGGAACAAAACGAACATGGGCTCTACCCTCAAGAAGTTTCAGACTAACTTGAGATAAAGACATTAAACTGAAGACTAAGAAGAAAATTCATTATGCTTGTAAAAGGTGTTACAACAAAAAGGAACATTAATATCCTAGAACAGAAGGATTTGTCCTAGTCCAATTGGTAAGAGAAAACTTCTCTGAGGAAAGGGTGAGACGTGAGGGAAGAGGAGCCATGGGCAAGGCACAAAAGACAAGACAGAGGGGGCAGACCCAGTCAGGTCCTGGGGAAAGCTCCTGAGCTCAGAAAGAATGGCAGGGGGACTGCAGCTCCAAGATCTTCGAAGAAGGAAAGGTAAGAGGAGACAAGACACTTTAGGGTCTTGTAGATGGCCTTAAGGACTTTGGTGGATTTTTAAAAGGAAATATTTTAAATTTTCATACTAAAAAGATGACATGATTTGGAGACTGGTTAGAGGGGGTCAGACTGGATGCAGGTATGAAGGAGACACCAGCAAGTGAGGTGTGATGCCACCTTGCACAAGGTGGGGGATGGTGTCTCCAAGGATAAGAGGCGGGAAGATGTGAAGACTATTTAGGAGATTGGATCATATTGGGGGTGAGGAAGAAGGGGTCAAGTACAGTTTCTAGATTTCTGGCATGGTAATCAAAGAGGGTGGTGCCGTTTACTTGAGAAAGAACACTGCAAAAGGAGCAGCGGGTGCTGTGCTTGCGATGTCCATGAGCTAGGAGAGTAGAGTGGCTGTACAGACAGCTGGTCTAGAGATCAGAAGACAGCTCTAAGACTAGATACAGAATGAGTCTAAGCATCACACATGGCCATGGGGTAGCGGTGGAAGTCTGCCCTGCTGGAGGAGGGAAGCAAGTAAAAGATGCTATACACAACAAATGTAGGGTTTCTCCGGAATGTTTTAAATTGTTTTAAAGATGTATATGTCTAGATAGTGGTAAAAGTTATATAACACTGTCAATGTACAAAATGTCACAGAATTGTACACTTAAAATGGTTAACTGATTTTTGTTATGTATACCGCACCACAATTTTTTTAAAAAGTTATAAAAATGGGAAAAAAACGTGTATATGGAAGTGTGAAGGGACAAGAATAGACAAGACGTCCTTGAGGTGGAAGGTGGGGATTTGCCCACCACATATCAAAACTTGTTTATAGAGCAATATAGTTAAGACAATATTATCCTGAGCCAGGGATACACGAACAGATGAGGGAACAAAATGAGGAACCCAGAAATGTAACTGTGTGTAGCAGTTTGATATTATTTATGAATTCCAAAAAAGATATTATGTTTGTGAACTGGTCTGTTCCTCTGGGAGTGATACCCTTTGATTGTATTAAATTCAAAGGTTCTACCTTTACTTAATTAAATCAAGATTAGGGCTATGATTCGAAGTCAGTGACTCAGGGTTGAGTCCCTACCCCCTTGGTGGGCTGATAGAAATTGACATGCACTCCAGAAGACACACAGAAGAAGAAAATATGGAAGAGCAGAGAACTTGGTCATTTCGGTCCCACCATGTGACAGAAAGGAGAAGGTTCAATAGCTAAAGCCCTGGAAAAAGAGACAAGCCCTATGTCAGGCTACAGCTGAGATGGGAAAAAAATTCCCTTTATAAAAGCCAACAGATTTCTGGTACTTTGCATCAGTACCCATTTGGCTGACTAATACACTCTGCATGTATGAAAAGTTAGTATCTGAGAAGGCAGTGCCCAACAGTGAGGGAAGAAGGGAAGATTTAGGGTATCCTAGAAAAAAAGTAGAATTATACCCCTACTACTTCACATTATACACAAAATTCCATTCTGCATAAAGACCTAAATGCCACAAAACTTTTTAGGAGAAAATACAGGCAAATAATGATCTTGGGGTTATGATGGATTTCTTAAGTCTCCAAAAACACAAACCAGAAAGCAAAAGAATAATGGCATTGATCATCATTAAAATGTACATTTCTGCTCAGCCATAAAAAACACATCAAGACTGAAAAAGCTAAAAACTGGAAGACTACTGCAAAAGAAAATATACAAACAATTCCTACAGTCTTGCAATGTCTTGTTACTTGTATATGTCATTTTTTGGGGGGAAAAAAGTGAAAGAGAGCAGAAAACATCACAGTAGGAAAAGGGCAAATCATCTGGTTACACACCCTTGCCTGGTTAATAAGGACATAACATTACACAGCCTGTTTGGAGGACAATTTGTCAATATCCATCAAAAAGAATTTTATATCTCTTTGACTTGGCAATTGGAATTATCCAAGAGAAAAACTCTGATATATGTAAAAATATGGAAAGTCAAAGTTGTTCTGTTTCTAATAGCAGAAAAATGAAACCAACCTAAATGTCCAACAAAAGGGGAATGGTTAAAATAAAATACATTATACCCATACAGTGTAATCTGAGATATACTCCTATACTGACAAAAAGCTATCATTATTCTGAATTGTTATGTGAAAAAAAATAAAGGTGCAGAACAGAACATTTAAAAAAAGGGGGGTAGCAGGTAGAGGATGGAAAAATAAATACGCTAAATGCAAATAAGGGATAAAAAACAAACTGATGAAAGTTACTGCCTCTGGGAAAGGAACTAAGGAACTGGGGCTAAAAAGCAGATATTTTCCCTTTTCCCTTCATTAAACAGTTATGGCACATTTAATTTTGTTTTTAAGCAGGTATATATGAATAACCTTTTCAAAAAATAAAATAAAATCATCTAAGAGAATTTCAGCCAGTCTCAAAAAAAAAAAAAGAATAGCTAAACAGATGATAGTATATCCATAATAATAAGAAATATTATATTTAGCAGTTTAAAAGAATGGGGTAGATCTACATACATTAATACAGAACAGGTACAAGGTTTCTTTTTAGAATGACAAAAATGTTCTAAAATCGATTGGAATGATGGATGCCCAACTCTGAATATACTAAAAGGCACTGAATCATACTTTAAATGGGTGCACTGTATTGTATGTAAATTATGTCTCAATAAAGCTGTTAAATATATGTATGAACACATACACACACACACTTCAGAGATATTCTTAATGAGATTTGGCAAAGATATTCAAAAAGCTTCAAAAAGCTGAATTGGCAAAACTTCAGCAAGCCCTGAATGCACTTAATGAGAAGACAGAACTTTACGAATTACAAATTAGTTACTATGACACCTACATAAAGATTTGTTTAGACAACTAAGAGAGAACTAATACTTGGAATATAGATGTAAGTTCAGCAAATTGTGGTCCAGAAGCTAAATCCGGTCCTGCATTTGTTTTTGGAAATAAACTATTAATTGGAACACAGCTATACCCATTTGTTTGCATATTGTCTGTGCCTGCTTTCACCACTACAACTACAGGGTTGAGTAGTTGTAACAGAGACCATCCAAGCCAGCAAAGCTTAAAATATTTTCCGTCTGGCCAGAAAAAGTTTGCCAGTCCCAGATATAAAAATTATCTTCAAGTCATAAAGTTAAGTAAAAAACAAACGTTGAAGGATAATATGGTCAATATGATAACATTCATGTTAAAAAACATACACACAAAACACAATACCTCATCTTTTCTATGAGTACATGAAATAGTATTAGATGATCTAGAAGGATAAACACAAACCAAATTCATAACCATGGTTGCTTCTAGGTAGGGCCAAGACCAGGATTGGGAGATAGTCAAAGTAGACTTTGACTTTATTTAGAATTTTTTGAAGATTTGTTTTGTTGGTTTAAGGAGACAATACTCATGTACTACTTGAGTGACTGAGCATTTATTTTTATTATGAATTTTTTTAAGTGAGGCTGGCAGAAGGGAAGAGTGACAGGATTAGGTGCAAAAAAAATTTGAGTTCTGGTCTTGGCCTTAATTTTACTAAGCACTGCCAGAATTTAAAGCTGATTCTACACTCATCTTTTAGGGTTTTTAAAGATTTTTTCCAGGCATTTTCTTATATTTCTCCTTTATTAAAGTCAGAAAACTGGGGTTAATGATAGCTTGAGCTTTAAGGTGAAATGAAGTATGAGCAAGAGTGGCAGGGAGGGATAGAAGACAACTACAAAGTGGACACAATCCAGCAAATGGCTGGGGCCTGGCAAAAGCCAACTATCTCTGGCCTATATATGAGTCTCATTTCAGGTCCCCCCAGCCATGTGCCTATTCCTAGTCTCAGGTTAAGTACCACCCTGAAATTAGTCCATGCTCACATCCACAGTATTTTATATTCACATAATTTACACGGCCTTCCTGAAAGCTGTGCAACTTCTAACATTTTATGTACTTCAGAATGTAAGGAAATTGGCTATTCTTGTAACAAAGTTCCCTGGAAGTTTGGCTGTCCTCATAACAAAGTACACCCTAGAAATGAAAATGAATTACAGCTAATGATCATTTCAAGCCCTAGAATGGCACAGATATAATGAGAACTCAACAAAGCTGCTCTACACAACTTAGAAAGGAAATGTGAGTAGAGATGATAAGATATATATAATTCATCTTTAGGAAAAGAAAGTAAGTTGAAATTCAAAGTGGGAAAGGTTAGGACAAATTACAGTTTGAAAAATTTATGGGAATGGAGTTTTTCCAAGCAAAAACAAAATGTTAAATGACATTTCCAAGTGCATGAATTTATACAAAATTAGACCTCAGACAGCCTTTGTACAATTCTGGAAAAGTTGGTTGTACTCTAAAACAATAATAATAAAAGGAGGCCTTAACAAAAAGAGGTAAATTTCAAGGATAGGGTCCTTAGGGTATAATGTTTAAAAGGACCTGTCCTAGGTCTGTCTGCTTGAGAAACTGTCAGTAGGGAGAAACTTGTGCAATTCTCTAATTGCGGGTACGACAATCACTTCTGCTTTTGAAGCAAAAGCAACTAGACAAACCTAAGGAGGGTGGCTCAGTTGGAATAAGGGAGAAAAACCTGGCTGTATATAAACTGCGGTTGCAGGAAAAAAAAGAATACTCACTGAATAAATCTTTGAAACAATCTGGTTTCAACAAAACTCAGGATAATTATAGCAAATCTTCACAAAGATGAGAGAATAAGATGTCAAGTATTAATGAAAGAGAAGCATTAAAAATTCCACACACATACAGACTAAATTAAATATAAATTCATTTTAAGTTTCTACTTGGGAGAAAAGGTTTCCCTCTACTAAACTCACCTCCGTGTTCTAGAAATACTCGAACACATCGCTCCTTTCCTCTTGCTGCAGAGAAATGAAGCAGGGTCCAGCCATTAGCATCTCGGCCATTTGGAGAATAGCCTTGTTCTAACATCTTCCGTACTGTGTGAACATCCCCAGCAGCCACTGCAGCCTGAATCTGCAATTCCTCCTGGAGTTCAGGGTTCCTTCGACAATGGTGGTGTAACATCCTAGCTGAGTCCACTTTTTACAAAGGATTCATTAGGTCACAGGGATCAGCCTTTGAAAGTAGAATGCATGAAATTTAGAATAGTTGGCTCCTGATACTGAGTCCATTAAATATCACAGAATTTGCCATTGTTAAATCATATAAACCCTAGTCATACCAGTTTATACCACAACTAATTAATAGTTGCATTAATTTAAAAACACATGTGTTGGGAAGCGGCTGTGGCTCAATCAGTAGGGCTCCCGTTTACCATATGGGAGGCCCTGGGTTCGGTTCCCGGGGCCTCCTGGTGAGGGCAGGCCCGCCCACGCGGCGTGGTTAGCTGACCCAGCGAGCACAAGCAGCAAGGGGGGGATAAATGGATAAATAAATTTAAAAAATCTTTAAAAAAAAAAAAAAAAACACGTGTTTAAGACCAAAACTCTCAGTAACTTCCCTAAGATATTAAAGAATTGTAAAAAGCAAAACCAGGCACAAATCCCAAAACTCTGAAAGAAGACATTTCCTTTGCAGCCCCTTTGAATCTCAAAGCAAATGATATATGAACATAATAGAATGATTTTAGGTAAAATGGGAGGTGATGCCAGGTAGCTAACAGATGGGATCAACAGAGGTAAGGTAAGTTCCAGTCTTAGAAGTTCTGATTTTAGTTGATGCACTGCAAGTAATAAACCATTCAAGGATTCTATCATAGATTGGAGTTAGTAAATATGGAAGATCAGTTGCACAACTCAGACTATGAAATTTAAAGACCCTTCATTGTGAGAAGCAGTTAAAAAAAAAAAAAAAAAGGCAAAAAAACTTTAGGCTGATTCCCTAAAGTAATTCAACAATATTTTATTTTTGGTCCAAGGATGGAAGGTTTGACAGGGAAAAGAAAGGGGAAAGTTGAGGGGATTAGTTTATTAGAGTTAAATGTTTGGATTACAGTTCCCATTATTTTATTTCTGCTCCTCTCTATCTTCTCCCACTTTATGACACTTAAGGCACAATTTACTATTCCTTTCTGGTTGCCAAATCCTCTTTTTCACTTTTCTAATTTCTGGCTTTCCAAAATTTCACTCTATAAATATTCAAACTATCGAGACCACATTTTAATAAAACTCTAAGAATCAAAACAAATGTTTGATTAACCACATGAAAAAAATAATTTTAAAGGAAAAGTACTGCACTGAATTCCTACAGTCTCTAACGGGTTACATAAGAGGTATGTTCTCAAACCCAATATAAAATGAGACCTCCTTCAACTGAATAGGAAAACTTGCACTGGTGAAAACTTGCATCTTATGTGTGTGTGCATGTGTGTATCTGTGTGTAAACACTTTTTTAGTGCATTTTTAAGCTTTTGAGTACATACAGAAACTTAAACTAATAAGCTTTTAGGAATCCATTCCATCTGAGCTAATTTTAAGGAATAGATTAGATTCGTCTTTTAATTAGTAGCTTCCTTTTCTAAAAATAAAAAAAATTATATGATAAAGCTCCTTAAAGACATTTTATTCTCATATGTAGGTTAGACATCTTGGGAAAATCTTGTTACCATTAATAATTTAATTTGTAAAACTTTTCATTATAGATTGTACCAAGCCTAACTTAAGTCAAATCATCACAGCACAAGAGTTTTAATGTCCAGAGTTGTTTTATGCATAGATAAGAATATCATTATGAATTCATAAGTATCACTGTTAAGTGATGTAATTAAGAAATAACAGCCTACTGCTACAAATAGCTATTACCTCAGAGAAAATTGAGAAATGAGAGATTTCCTGACAATTTGTTTTCTTAACAAACATGATTTCCCCCATATCTTCACGTAATTATTTTTTAAACTGCTACTAAATTTAAGTCTCCTGTCTTAGAAATTTTAAAACCAAGAATCCTTTTAGAATAGGTATTCTTTTTATTTTTAATACTATAAAGAAAAGAATGCTGAAGACATGAGAAGGAATCAATTGAAACTATTATTACAGGCTCATAACAATCATATTTAACAGCTTTTTTTAAATGGCTCTTAAATGAGATCTACCATGCAAGAAAAGTAATCAAACAGTATCAAAACAAACCTGGATTTTCTTTTAGTGAGTGCTGTGGGTAGTACATATCTGCTGATTAAAGGAAAAAATAAAACTAAGTGGATTTTCCTCCAGAACAGGAGAGATGACTCTGAGTCTAGCTCTAATACTTACCTTACGGAAGAGTGTCCCTTCTCTTGATATATGGATTGTCTAATAACCATGGTGCACGTACAGCATCATGAGGAGGGGGTTTAGTGTGTGTCCAGGCTGCCAAGCAAATAATCTTCCTTAATCTAAAGACAAAAAAAATTAAATAACAACCATAAGAAAACTCCTAAAAAAAAGAATAAAGAAACATAGTTCCTTGCATAGTCTACCATTTGATGAGCTTAAATTCCAGCATTAAAAATATATACATATATCTAGAGAAGTGGATGTAGCTCAATTGGTTGAGTACCTGCTGCCCATGTACGAGGTCCCAGAGTAGAAAAAGAACTCAGATCAATCCTTGACGAAAATTATCTCATTACCTATTTTAATCTCCAAGGTGGTATCTTACATGATTTCTTTTCAGGAAAAGAATTATTTTCTGAAAAGATCATTTTTTGAAAAAGAGTATATAAAGAAAAGAATAATTCACACATTTGAAATGTGGATGCAAGCAGGTTCTCCTTTTTCCTCTATTCAGAATATATTTTCTGACTTGCTTCATTTGAACTATTGACCAACACAGGCATTTAAACAAGACTAAAGTGAGAATGTGTGTGCAGTCAATATAGTAGGTGGTCAGGGCCAAGACTAAAAGGAAATTATGTCTTTAAATGCTGGTTCTTATGCCCTGAAGGCATCATGTTAACCATTTTGAAAACTTGTTATGCACATAGCAAACTAGGTAAAATATCAGCAACAGTCTAGCCAGTTTCCCCGTATCAGTTCTGAAAAAAGCCCCTTCTCCAGATCAATTAAGTCCAAGCTCAGTGAATTTCATTAAGTTTAAAGACTCATACAAAGAAACTGACTTCCACACCTAACACCAGAATCACTCTAAGAACTACTTAATGACAGAATAAATGAGGGAAGAACTGCCACCCCTTCTGGGCAGGTGTTGGTGTGATCACCACAGAAATCTTCACACAAGGAAATATACAAGGCCCTGACAACCTGATGTGCTATAGGCAAAAGGGGTAGCCATAGGGTGCTGCCAGCTGCACAATAGAATTTTCAACCTATCCAAATGACCATACTTCATTTCTACCCTTTCTTTAACATCTTATTTTTCTTTGTCAAATTTCTTCAAAGAAGGCAAAGCCTTCGCCAACTTTCACTTGGATGTAAAATTTGAATTAGAACTATTTCTCAATAAATGATTTAGACATGAATGAACAAATTCTAAAGGGCAAGGTGTAAAAAATTGCAGAACTATACATACAGACATGGCCAATTCTAAGACTGGGGCAGGAAATGTGCAACACGAACCTGGGATCCTTTGTGATGCCACAAAGTACAGAAGTGCTCAAGCCAAAACACAATGATGGGGATATGTCAGTTTGACAGAGGGGCCAACTGAAAGAGCTCTCAATGGCCAAAGATGGAATAATTTGAGCAATTAAATAAAGTAGTATTGGATTATGACCCAAAGTATAAAATTACCAATGAGTCCACATTGATATAAATAACTGAATAAATAAATGGGCAAGAAGAGGCAACTCTCTTGTGAAGAAGAATTCCATATAATTGATATAGATAACTTTCTCCACAAGGAGGTGGCACATAACTCTCCAATCCTAAAGTGTGGGCTGCACGAAGTGATTTCTTTCCAAAGAATACAGCATGGAAAGGGGTGAGAAAAGAATAACTTTACAATGGAGAAATCAAACAAACACTACCTCAGACAGGTAATCAAGGTCAACATCAACAATAAGTCATGTTGATAATATGTTCCTTTGATATGATGTGATGAGAGGGATGCTTCACCTCTGTGGTCTTCCTTCCCTAAATCCATAATTTGGGACTAATCATGAGAAAAGGTCTGGACTGTAGTTAATAATAATGTATTAATATGAGTTCATTAATTGTGATAAAATATTTATCAATGTATAATGTAAGAGGGGAAACTGGGGTTGGGGGTATATGAGAACTCTCTGTACTATTGTTGCTATTTTTCTGTAAATCTAAAATTACTCACAAATAAAGCTTATTTTAAAAATGTAAGCCACCGCTTCCAATGATGGGCCTCAAGCAATTCCACCAGAACCTGTGATCATTTTTCACATGAGCTATATCTGCATCCTAAGAATGAACAGCACTGAATGTCTTTTTCCTAAGCGTGTCCTCAGTAGCCCCCGCTCCCAAGAGAAGCAGAAATGACCTCACATGTTTCAAGCCTTTAAGAATCCTTGTTGGTGGGGGTTTCCCTCTACCTATCACGGCTTCCATGGGGGCAGTGGGGGTGGTAGGCAGGAGGGCCCAAGAGTTGAGAGTTGAGGAGAATATAAAATGGCATTAATTTATCAATAATATCAAGAAATGGTATTTACTTAAAAATGAAGTGCCAAAATTATTTCTCCCCACGAGAAAGAGGTACAAACAACAGCAGCCTATGATAATTCCACATGTGCTACTTTGATTAGGCAATCGAATGCCTACTGAAGGCCTGACATGTGCTTGGCCCGGTGCTAGGACTTAGCCATTGATTGGCAGGACCTGAGGTTGATATTTTAATAAAGTTCTGCATACTTAAAATCAAATAATCCTAGAAATTTTAAGAGTTTTTTCTCCCCTTTTCTGATACCACCAACTGCTATAAATAACAACCAATGGTTTAAACAAAAACAAAATCACTCCTTATATGTCCCTGGTACGTTAATCTTTACAGTAAAAAAAAATCATACACAAACACACCACACACCAGCTACAACATCTTTAATTATGAAGGACAATGATTTATTATCAGAATATCCCAAGAGACCAAATCAAGTTTCTCTTGGTGTACTTTTATGAGAGCTGTACCTAACAATGTATAGTTATTTGTGTATGTAAAAAAACAAAAAACAAACAAAAAAAAACCTATTGAATTTGAAAAGTAAACACAATGTCCAGTGGTAGAGGTGCCTATTGAAAACCACAGAGAAAGTACAGAGATGAGAATGGAAAAAGCCCATTTCCCCTCAGGGAATGCAAGCCTAAAATCCGATCGTTCATAAGAATCACCTGTAAAATAAAGGAATACGGCAAAAAAAGGTAATTTCCTAAATAATATATGTTCAATATAAGTTATTTAAAAATAATGACAACTTACAGACTCAGAATTACTGATACTCTTGAGGGGGTAATCTTTACAAATTCCATTCCAGGTTTCACAGTCAAGAAAAATAACTGTTATTTCTATGTGGGGGGATCATTTAGTCTAATATTAATACTGCCTTTAAATTTTGCTAATTCATCTTTTCTACTCTACGTGGGGATTAAGAGACTATCTAGGCTTCTAAGCTTTTATACTGTTGATCCTATTAGAAATTATATATTTGGAGTTAAAACAAATGACCACCAAAATTTCATATGGCAAAAGTGACTAGTCATTAATGGCATTTTGCATAATATTTTCAACAAAAGTCCACACATTTTTGATTAAGTGATATAAATTAGAACTGTGCTTTCTGATTTCACACAAACTAGAAACAAGTTAACAGCTTGCTACTCAAAAAAAGAAATATGCAGATAAAAAACAAAAAGCAAACACACGCACACAAAAGAAAAACAAACAAATAAAAAAGAAATAAGCATTTCTTTGAAAAGTAAAGATACAGGATGGTAAGGAAATAAAATGAAAAAAAAAAAAAAATTTTTTTTTTTTAAATCCACCACAGCTCACAAGACTTAAGAAAAAAAGATTGATGCAGAACCACTACAAGACTGAATCATAGGGTGCAACATGTCCAACATGTATAAGTATGAGTTCTACTTGTGCAATTAAGAGCCTGGGACCCAAAATAATTTAAAAGTGCTATTTTAGTATCACTCAACACCATCAACACAATGTTTACAATCTAAAACAAATAAGGGCATTCTTATTTCCTCCAAATTACTGGGCCTTCATATTACATAAGGATTTATCATCATGCTCAGCTTATCTCTAACTCACATTTAACTCAGAAAAAAAAAACAATTTTCATGAAATGTGGGTAAGGCAATAGAGGAAATTTTATAATTTATATATACAGACCCAAACTCCAAATTTAAATCACGAGTATCATAATGATGAGATCTTGTCACTAGCATCCTTATTAACTTATGTCTGGAAGCATCATCCTAGTAGCCTTATTTGTCAGGGCCTAGAAAGTTTGCTAGAAAGGAGATAATCATTCTACTTAGGGAGTTTACATTCAGTGAAAGTCAGATATTAGATATGTTAATATAAACTGTTTATTACTTTAGACATTTTAGAGGTGGTGTGTAATCTTCATGTTTCCAAAGTTAAATATAAACAAAATAGAGATATTGAACATTCAATAATTTTAGATAACTGTGATTTCATCACCTCAGGTGTAAAGAAATTAAGTATTGGTATAGGATACTAAAGATGCATTACTGAATGTCATCAATTAAAATAAATCCTTCTCCCTATGTGACCATATATCTTTATTTGGTGACCAAACAGATCAGATTTTTTTTTTTTTTCGCCCAAAACCATGTGCCTGGCAATAGAATTAACACAAAGTTAATAGCCAGATTGAAAAATACAAACAACCTATGCTGGCAAATAAATAACCAAAGTCAATATTTTAAATGTTTGGCAAAATCTATATCAAACACTCTCAATTATGCTAATATTAGGAACATACATGTGGTGACAATTTATATAATACTCTCTAACCTTAGAAAAACTATTAAAGGCTGAGAGGATCAACGAAATATTATTTAAGCAATATGAATGAACTGGCTGGAAACCAGGGAATAACAGTGTCCTCTCTTTACTCCACATGTTTGACTCTTAACCACAGACCCTTTACCATCTGGGATGAAAATACCCTTCAGAAATGTAAACATTCTAGAGTTAAATCTAGATCAGAAAAAAATATTTCTCTCACAAGGCTTAAATAGAAAATACATATTTTATTTTGATCATAAAAGCAAATTTCAAATATTTTAGCATTTTTTTAAAGTCCTAAGGTAATCATTAGGTATCAGTCTGGTAGTTTCCATATTTAAATAATGAAATTCAGTATTTAACTTCTGCCTAGCATTTACTGAAGTGGTCAATTACCTCTGATTACTTATACATACATACAAAGGCTGCTCTAAATTTTCGCCTTTTAAGAATCACTGGCAGATGTTTAGTCTAAATCCCATTCAGTAGAATACAAGTTCCCTTTGCTGCCCAGTTCCAGTTATCAAAAATATGCAAGCCCTCAGGAGGGAATCCCCTTAAAAGTATCTTTAGCTGTGTCAAGATAATTAGAAGGATCAATAAAGGCATTAATTTCTTTTTGATGGAAGGCAGAACATCCAGTGGAACTGAGTAAATCAAAGTCTTAACTTGTTATTTTAAGTTCATCTTTGTTGCTAAAATTTCCTAAACAATCTAAGATATTAAAATAACTCTGAGATTAGTAAATCACTTTAAAATCTCCGGTCATTTGGATGCTAAATGAGTCAGTCATTTGACCAATTTCTTAATTAACTCTTGTTTTATCATTTCCCTGCTCATTTCCCCTCTTTAGGAATTATGTCTATGTCCTCAACTTACCTTTAGTGCATTTTCAGAAGCAACAACAAAATATGGTAGAAATGTAAGCACATAAGTTAGTCACTTAATTTTATTCTAGCAAATTCTCTGTAAGAGTTTTGAAATAAATCTTATTTATGAAGATTACCTAAAAAAGGCCCAGATTTCCAAACACATCAAAGCATCCTTTGTTTTTAAATTCCTGAGTGGTGCAAACTGTGTGTAAATTTTTATGTTCTTCTAGAAAATCTGAAGTGTAACAAATATTATTTATCTTCTTATAACAGTTTCAGAGCCCATCCACATCTGTCACACACAAACACATAAAACACTCAAACAGTTAATTATATGTAAATGCTTCAGGGGTGGATGCTACTACCATCATACCAGTCACACAGATTTACATTTTACTGGGAAAACATTTTTTTCCCCTGAAACTCATAAATTCCAAGCCATTACTTTACCTTCCCCTACCAAATCCTTGTCACTTAGGTAACTCAAAAGATTTTCTAATGGGAGAGGAAAGGTGATGGGAGAAAAGAAGGGAGAAAACGGTAAATTGTAGTTTAATTAAAAAGCAGAATCATTCAGAATTAACAAGCAATTAACCAGGAATTGTGGTATTCCTAAGGGAGTCAGCGGGGGAGGAGGGGACTCGAAAAAGGTCTCAAAAGCCTCAGAGCAAGGTAAATGACACCGTGTACCACAAAATAATGCAAAGCACGGAAACGTACAGTACAGAGAGGAAAGGGGAAAATATGTCTCAGGGGTAGAGAAGTTATTCGATGATTAAGGATCAGGGCATTGGCAGTGTTATTGTTTTTGCTCAAAAACGGGGGAATGGAAAGGCTGCCTTCCCAGGCAACCACTCTGAAAATGAAGCACTGCTTAATGAGGTAGGGGCCGGAAATAAACAATGGGGGAGGGGAGGGCTGTATTCATTACCTTTATAGAGGATGCTGGTCAGAGGTACTCTACTTCTCTGGTGAGTGGGCAGAGCTCTTCCTGCTCTCTCGTCTTCTCCAGCCAGCTTAAACCTGGAACACAGAACTGAGTAAGTGGTGCAGTAACCCCAGGGGCAAGGAGGAGGGGGCTCTGAGGAGGGGGCAACAGAGGAAGGGGTTTTAGAGTGGCAAGGGCAGGCAAAAAGGAGCAGTGATTCTCTTCCCTCCCACCCTTCCAGCTGGCCCTCTTCCCCTCGGGGGAGGTAACTGACTTTACCTGTCTCCTCAGTTGCTGTTTCTCTTCCTTCTTTCAGCCTCCTCCACACTCACCAACTTCTCCATTGAAGAAACACCACAGGCAGGGCCGGACACGGGTATTCCTGATTTTCCTCGGCCGCCTCACGGCCCCAGACGGGAGAGCATCCAGACAGCCAAGCAGGAGGGAGCGGACGGTCCCGGCGGCCGGGCAGACTCGGGGCAGGGGTGCAGGGAGGAAGTCCCGGCTCGGTGTGTGTGGGGGGGCAGTCCTGGTCCGGGGGCTCTGAGCAGGGGCTGTCGCTCTCCCGGCCGGAGGCTCCCAGGATAGCAATACTCAAGCGGTCTAGGGGCAGCGAGGTTCCGGGTCATACAGTGTCCGAAGTGCCAGTCGCGGGTACTCTGGGCTGGGGGCTTTCGGGATGCACTTTGCACTGGGCCACCCCCACCCCCTCCCTCCAGCACTTTGGGGTCACTGGGATGGGACCAAGCCTTCAACAACCAATCAGCGGCCGCACTCGAGTCTGAGCCCCGAGCCGTAAACCAGGTCTGGGGTGGGTGGAGTTGGGGGGTGGGGACGACTTGGTTGGTTGGTTGCTTCCTTCTCCCCTCCTTCCCCTCAACAGCCCCCACCCCCTGCCTGCCGTAAAGCTGCCAGCGCATTCGCGACAGTTAGAGGAGGCGTGCCCGACCGGGTTAGGACTCGTCTCCGATTGGCCTCACTCGCTTCCCCCACCCCAGGCTTCCCCACTTGGTTTCTGAGGCTCCACCCCCGCCAGAGGGACTCCGAGCCGTTGCTAAGAGACGCCGTACGCCGAACGGGGGTCACTGCGCATGCGGGAGGAGTGGACCGGCTTGTACTTTACGTGAACTACGGTGGCCCAGACGGGGCAGGTGTTCGCTGGAATGGCGGTACAAAGAGCTAGTGGCCTGGGCCAGCCAGATCCCTGGAAGGTAATGAGAACCGCTGCTGAGCTCGGCGGCGGGGTAGGCGTTTGTGCGGCAGAGTGAGAGACGGCTCCAGGGACTTAAAGTTGGGGGGGGGCGGCGCTTGGAAAAGGGCGCCTTCTTCCTCCACCCCACCTCAGCGCTTCTCAGACGCTACTGCCCGGTCCTTGCGCGTGTCTGTCGGTCTCTAAGGCCACGCTAGGGACCAGGCTGGAGATGCCTGGCTTGGCATGGAAGAGAGGGTTCTCTGTGATGGTGGTGCTCCTTTAAGGATAGCACCCCTCACGGGTTCTTGTGAATGAAGAGAAAGGAGGAGTGGGGGAAATGCCGGATGGACATATTAAGGCAGGGTTTATTATGCGCTCTTATTTACTCAATAAATGTTGAGTGGCCAGGCACTGTTCTAGTCGTTGGGAAGACAACAGATGAAACAATAGATGCAATCACTAGACAAACTCTTAGGGTTGAAGAAAGTAAAGCAAAGTAATGGGATAGTTTGACTAGGAGGTGATAGACTGCCTTTGATAGGCAGGAAAGATCTCTTAGGAAGCGAAATTAGTGCAGCTATCTGAATGAGGAGGAGCCACATATGCCAAGATCTGGGGCAAGAATTTTCCCAGGAGAGCGAATCAAAAGTGTAAAGGTTCTGATACTAGATTAAGTTTGGCTGTTTACAGGAACTGCAAGAAAGAAGGCTAGTGTGGCAGAAGCAGAGTGAGTAAGGGAGGAGAATGATTGGCAATAAGGTTGGGGGATGTGGGGCAGGCTGCAGATCTGGTAGGACCTTATATGCGGTGAGAGGAGAGTTTTAGTATCTTATTTACTTTTGGATCCTTGGCTGCTCAATGGAGAAGACTGTAGGGAGAAGCAGAGCTAATGCAAACAGAGGAAGTTGCAGTAGTCCAGGCCAGATAACATCCTCTTGTATAAGTTGCCCAATAGGCTAGACGTTTGGCTACTACAAGTGTCCTCGATGAAAGGCCTACCTAATTGTATATAAAAGAAGTATTTGAATTTAGCAACTACTTTTATATAATAAAGTATATTAAGATGTTTTGGGGAGAGTGGGTGTCTGTTTGCCCCCTGACATTTTCCTTTACACTATCATTCATTTATTCAAGACTACTTGTTTGGTGCCTCCATACACGCTACTGGTTATGTAAGGCACATTGGACTCAGTCCAAGGGAGCTCATAGTTGAATGTGGGGGAATCAAAACTAGAAAATGATTAATCAGGGGCAATGCAGTAGGATTAGTACTCTGATATTTATCTCTGAGGGAGAACTTGACAAGGCCCCCCAATCCTGTCTTGGATATATAGAAGGCTTCCCAGGCATAGAGGTTTCCATGTTAAAGGTTGAGGGAGAGAAGGAGAAAGTTGCATGTAGTCCCAGAGAATGGCCTCTGCAAAGGCTAGGAGTCCTTAAAGAACCCAGAGCTTCCAAGTGCCCCAGAGAAAGCCTGGAGCTTAGTTTGTGAAGGTCACAGAGGTGAGAAGACCCCAAGAGTCAGATGTTGAAGGGCCTGGTAAGCCATATCTAGGGGTTTGGACTTGATCCTAAATAAAGTGGAGAGGTTTTTCAGAAAGAAGTGAGTATAGGAGGGGGCAAGAAACAACCATTTAATGTTGCAGTTGTCCAGGGCAGAAGAGATGCACCATGGTAGTGGAGAGAGGATGGAGAGAGGTGGGGTGAGAAGGGGTCCATGAAGAGGCCCAGGTTCCTAGCTTGAGTAACTAGGAAGTAAAGATGCCACATACTGAGATGGTGAGTGTAAAAGAAAGGAATTTGAAGGGAGAAACAATAGGTTCCTGTGACCTCCCAGTGAAGTTCTCCAGGAGACCTTTAAATACATATGGAAATAAGAATAGAGAGAGCTACACCATAAGGGTGGCTTCTGCAGTCGTTGGCATGGAGATAGTATTTGAAGACAGAAAGAGTCAATGAAGTTGCTCTAAGGATAGAGAGGACTGAATATTTAAAAGTCCCAACATTTAAGAGACTAGCAGAGACAGAGGATCCAGCAAAGGTGACTGAGAAGGAGAAAGAATACCAAAAGAATCTGGTTTGTAAAGGGTTAATGTGTGCTTAGAAAAAGGTAGAAACATTTTCAATGGGAAGACTAGATAATTACCTATATGGAGATATGCCTACTTTTCCTTTAGAGAATTTTCCCTTTTAGCCAGCAGTTCTGCTGATGATATTGTAAGTGGAAGTCTCTTTTAAGCAAAACAGTGGGAGGAGAATGAAAAAGTGGCATTTTTAAAGTCTGAAACCTCACTGTAGAGAAGGCATTTGAACATTATGGATTAATGAGTAAATTAATATTCCACCATCTGGTGAGCTCCAAAGGTTTCTTTCCCTTGTTCTGTGTAAAAATGCTTAAAAGAACATTCTTACTGATCATTTGCTTGGATTAGTGAAAATAAAAGTTTTGTTTCATTTAGAGCTGGATTGCAAATCATAAAAGAAAAGTTTGTAATCGATTCTGGCTGTTTCTATAAGTCAAATCTGTCTAGAAAGTGTAATTACCTAACTGTAGATTCAAAAGAATATGTTAGCCTCAGCAGTTTCAAAAGAAGATTCAACAAGAGTTTGGAACAATGGTACTGTAATTTGGAATAAAGTAACTCTGCCTAAAGAAACTACTTTGAAAGATATTGCATATTTTTGGATGTACTATTTTTTTAATTAGCTATTTTGTTTTTATCCCATTATACCTCTAAGCAGTATTTCCTATTAATTCCTAAATGCCCTGATCTCTTCCAAGTATATAGCAGAATTATAATTAGAAATCAATTATATTCAGGAATTTTAAATGATATTATATTTTAGCAGCTTTTGATTTTTCTTCTCTACCATGATTTCTCCCTGGTTTATTATAAAAACAAAATAACATCACAGGAAGCTTGGAAAACACCTATAATATATCAACTTTAATACAACTGCCACTTTCGTTTTTGCACAACTTTTTGTCTTTAAACACATTACACAAAGCTGCTGCAGCCATACTTTTACCTTGGGTTTTTATCTAGACTTAACCAAGTTCTACCTAAAGTAATTGATCTTTAATGGGAATCTTGATCACATCCCATCTCCATTCTTCTTAGGGTTATGAACTGCAGAGTTGCAAGGGGCTTTAAGATTTATCTAGGCCAGTGAATTTCAAATATCCTTAGCAATGAGACTCCAATGTAAAAAACAGATTAAAAGTAGTATTTTATTAGCATGTGTTTAACCTACAAGTTAAGTTTTATAACATTTACTAGTTATAGAATCAGGCTGTTTTGAACTAAAAAAAAAAAAAACTGAAAGAGAGAAAGAAATAAATAGTTACAGAGAACATTTTCAGACTTATACAGCAACTGAACACCCAGGCAGTTCAGATGTCCGTTTGCTAAATGCTGGATCAGCCAAGAGATGAGGGTCTCAGGGCTTCTTAGTGAAAAAATTGAGAGTTGTCACCTAATTCCCAGCTCTTCATAATCTCTGGCCATTGGTTTTACACGTAAAATCCTTTGTTCAAGTTAAAACAATTTATTAAATGATTGAGGGATATAATTATATCATAACCAGCAACATGGGATTGCCAAAATTTAACAGGATGTGTTGCCAGATAATTCTAAATTGCTTTATTGAATTGATGCTGTTAAGTTTGATCATTCTTAATTATAACTTTTCATTTCTTTAAAAGCAGTTTAGATTGCAGAATACTTTTTAACAAGTTAAAATTGATTAGGTTTTAACTGACATACTTCATTTCCCCTTTAAGGTAAATCTCAAAACCACAAAAATGGAAACACTAATTTTGCAACATATGCATGAAGTAATTCAGCATAAATATTGAGTTTGAATTCATAAAACCCTGCCTCCACCAGAATTGAGTTTATACCCTGAGAGAAAGAGACGTTTTAATGTTGGAAAAATACTCCACCTTGGAGCTTCTGATTCCACTGGTCGTCTGTGGTCCAAGCTCAGTGAGATTTTCCAGGTGCCCCAGGGATTTCAGTATGTGACCAAAGCTGAGAACCCCTTCTATCCTGGGGGTTGTATCCTGGCCCTTAAAGAGAGAGGAGCTTTTTAGGCACTGGATGTCAGTAGGCACAGAAGGGGTTCCAGACCTGGGTGTTGTGATAGGGCTGCCAGGAACATGGGCGCAGCCCAGTGGAGTTCCCTCCTTAGTTCAGCTATACCTGGCAGGAAGGGGGAATGGGAGTGGGTGGAGAAATTCTCTTTGGCTTAAACCTTGGCTCACTGCCCCAGCAAGAAAGGATGCTAAAATAAAGGAAGCTAATTGGTGGCTTTTGAGCTTCAGTGTAGTTCTTGCTCTGGTAATTAAGGGTTTTTTTTTCTTCAAGGCTAGTTTTCATTTTCACTTCACCTCACCCATATAAGAGGTGACTTCAGTGAGTGCAGCTTCCATTGAACACTTTTTCAAGTGTAGAAGTGAAGACTGAATAAACTTAGAACTCCATTCCTACTGTGGATAGTATGGGCATTATTTATGATTTTTTGACATGAAATTATTACTGTATTTTAAATCCAGAAGATAAAAATCACATGGCATGTTTAAATTTTTTTTTTTTAATATCAAAGCAGTACTAAAATACTTTGGAACTGATTTTTTTTAGAGTTTAGATACAGTACTACTCAACTGACTCTAAATGAATAAAGTTAATAAAGACTCTGAGAGCTTGACCGAAACAGTATCTTTAGCCCCAAATGCTTTCAACAAAGGTTTATTAACTAGCTATTGCATATCAGGCTCTGTGCTAGAAGCTGGGGAATAAGCGATGACTGAAACTGACAGCACTTCTCTTATGGAGTTCACAATCTAGCATGGAAGATGCATACAAATCTTGGCAGGGATTGCTGAATTACATTTGTGACAGGTTCTATAAGATAAAGCACTGCACTGTGAGATCCAGAAATCGAGTGTATCACAGGAGGATTTAACTTGCCTGAAAAAGTGAGAAAGTCATATATAAGCTTAAACCAAAAGGAAATATGTGTGGAAGAACTTTCTAACTAGAGGGAACAACATCACACCAAGGCTTGGGGTCAGGAAGGAACCTTTCAAGATGACTCAATAAAGGAATATTGGTCTCCTCCTGCTTGAATTTGTAAAAATGTGTATGAGCCTTTTACTTTTTACAAACCTTTGAGAGTGTGCTACTTTGCTTAGGTAGCCTTATTTTCTGAACTGAAAATCAAGTTTTATTATCTGGTTGTGGGTACAGAATTCAGATTTGTTTGGTAAAATCTGGGTCATGTTAGACATTCCCTAAACTTCCTAGCCACAGTGGCAGATATTTGAAATAGGGGTGGAGGTGGAGGGGTAGGATGCAGTGGGGCAGAGCAGAGATTGGTGAGGAGGAATGATTAAAGAAAGCTCTTCAATTAAACATTTCATTTTGAAGCATGGAACCATATTTTAGCAACTAAGGGTAAAAAGGGTTTTATATTAATAGACCGGAGGTTTTCTGTGGGGGAAAAAAAAAAAAGCTTAGCATTAGCATAATGTAATATAATCCTAATGAGTTCAGATTACTTATCAATAAAATTGGGTAGATTGGGCAGTGATTCTCAAAGTTCATTCCCAGTCTAATTCTCAGACCCTTCCCAGACATGCCGAATCAGAATCTCTGGGGAGAGAGCCTAGGCATCTATTGTAGCAAGCCTTCCAGGAGATTCTGATGCTAGAGTTTAAGAACCACCGGTCTAGGTCATCTCTGAGGTGTCTTCTGGTACTACAACGCTGTGATTCGAGTGTCCCACAACAATTGGTTCTATGTTAAAAAAAAAAAAAAAAAGTGTGCCCTTGGGGTGGTCAATTTAATAGAACCATCTGGGAAAGATACACGTGGGTATTTTCTGTTGCTGAGGTTTATGTTCAGTGCTAAGATCCCTCAATTATTCCAGTCTTCTGAGAACAAAACTACTTCAGGACATGTCTAAACTAATTCAGGCTCTTCATGAATCTATCAACCAGTGCTGCTAGTACTTGCATCCTGCCTAATGAAAAGCAAACTGAGATGACCCCAAATTGTCCATTTGTTGGACTGAGTGGGACCTTTTGCTTTTGCACTATTCTCATCTTTGGGACCACACCCTACTTCTCTGCCCTCCCTACCCCCTTCAGTGGCCTGTATTTGTTAGCTGGTTCTTATTGCATTCCTTATTAAGAATCTGATAACCAGTGTTTCTATCTATAATTGTTGATTAGCAGGCTTTTCCTTCCTTCCAAAAGAAATTTTGGGCCTGTATCAGGACCCTACCTCAATCAGAGGACAATTTACAGTAGCAGAGTTTAAAGGTTCTCAGTGTCTCAGTGGTAACCTGGGAACTTGTTAGAAGTACAAATTATTAGCCTGCATCCCAGAACTACTGCCTTTGAAATTCCTGAGGCTGGGTCCTGCAGCCTGTTTTTACGAGCCCCAGGTAATTCTAGCTAAAGTTTGAGCACCACTGCTTGAAGTCAATCAACATGGAGAGAAGACAAGTTCCTGGAACTTGAGAGAGCCAAGGTAACCAAGCCCAGGTGACCCACCCTCCTTCCTCCCATTCCTGTTGGATTCTTTTAGGGGTGGAGGGAAGAGTGGAACTGGCAGGACAAAGGAAGTGAGTGCCTCAACTTCTGCCTCCAGCATTACCACATTCTCATTACAGGAGCAAAATTGATTAACCTCTTGAGCTGGGGTCAGATTTGAGATTATTGTTGAATAAGGCTAAAGCCTAAAATTGAAAGTTTCCCAATTTATTAGCAAACTCTAGTAGCTAATTCATTTAAAGAAAAGTAATTTATTCAACTTATAATATTGACCATGAAGATAGTTGTTTTTCTGTATCCTGAATTTAATCATAGAGGTTATCTAAAGAAAGCCTCCTTAAAAAACCATTTTTTATATGCATAAAAAGAAAGATTGAATTATTAGCAGTTTGTTCTTTGATAATTTTGAAGTTAAATCATGGGAACATTTCCTAATGACTAGACTGTGCGTTAGAAGTTCTACTTCTTTCTTACTTAGAAGTATGTTTTAAGAAAAACATTTTAAACATGTTATTAAATTACCATTCTGTTCAGTTTTTGACCAGAGAGCTTTAAAATCAAAATTCTAATATGTTTACATTTTAATTGATCTTAGTGAAATCCTATGTGTTTTAACATTTAATGCTGCTAGCAAAAATCCAGCTGAAATGATTTTTTTTCATTAAACTTTTTATTTTGAGAAAATGGTACAGTTACAGGTAGTTGGAAGAAATAATACAGAAAGAATCAGTGTATCCTTTACCCAATTTCCCCCAATGGTAGCATCTTGCAAAACTGGAACAAGATCACAACCAGGATATTGACATTGATACAATGCACTGATTGCATTCAGGTATCCCCAGTTTTACCTGTACTCATTTACGAGTGTGTTTATTTAGTTCCATGTGTTTTTATCACATAGGTAAGTTAGTATGTCCACCACCAATCAAGATACAGAACAGTTTTGTAACCACTAGCGTCCTTCATGCTGCCCCTTATAACCCTAAATTGTACCAACCACTAATCTGCTCTACATCTGTCTAATTTTATCATTCAAGAATGTTTGTAAATGGGATCATACAGTATATTACCTTTTGGATTTGACTTTTTTCACTCAGTGTAATGCCCTTGAGTTCCATCCAAGTCGTTGCTTTTTTGTTGCTGACTAGTATTCTATGGTATGGGCATTCACCCATTGAAAAACATCTGGGTTGGTTCCAGTTTTGGGCTATTATGAATAAACCTTCTGTGAACATTCATGGACAGGTTTTTGTGAGAACGTAAGTTTTCATTTCTCTGGGATAAACAGCCCAGGAGTGGAATTATTGGGCCTATAGTAGATACACGTTGACTTTTTAAAGAAACTGCCAAACTGTTTTCCAGTAACTGTACCATTTTACATCCTCAACAACAATATGAGTGATCCGGTTTCTCTGCATCCTCACCTGCATTTGGTGTCACCATTTTTTGGTTGGTTTATTTTTTGGGTTTGTTTTTTTTTAAGCAGTATTTCTTATAGGAATCTTATTGATCACACAGTACTTTACAAGAGTGTCAGATATAATGACATACAGAAGACAGGCTGGTTGAGAATTTACATAATATGGTAAACATACACATATTCAAAGTCAGCAACATCGACAGCCATGCGGTGGGAGGAGGTGAGGAGGCTGCGGATCCCTTCTAGGCTGGGCAGGGGCACCGATGGGAGCAAGACTGCTTCCCTGCCACTATGGCAGGTCGCTCCCACTAGAGATACAGGCTGCACACACACATCTGAAATACGTAGAGGAAGTGCTGACCTGCTACATAGACGGTCACAGTCTAAACCAACATAACTGATCTTTCTGTGATATTCCCACAAAGTAGCAAACAGTAAACCCCATGCAAGTAGCAGAGAGCATCATCTCACTTATTCTGGGTGGAATTTGGAAGAGGTTTAATTCTTGACAATATTTATAAAAAAGCTATGTCTCCTTTTCCACGTTTTCTTCAGAATTGACATGCATTGAAGAGTGGGGGAGTTTGGATGATTGTTTCACCTAACAGTGATGTGTTGCTGGATTTTCTCTAGGTTCTTGCCTATGTTACAAAAAAGAATTTAAGAACATGCCAGCTTAGTTAGACCAGTAGTTTATTAAGAAAATGATACAAGAGAAAGGAAATAACATTTATTATGGGTCCCAGGTATACTTCCGGGCTGGTCCAGGCAGAGAGAGGGAAAAAGGGCAAAAAGGGCTGATTTAGCTTCTGAGCTTGCTTTTTAAACTATTAATTATTCCACCCCTTTGCTAATGTCGGGGGAGGAATCTCAGTTTTTTGCTGTTTTTGATTGATTACCCCACCAGTCAATTCTCCTGGGGGTGGGTGGGGGGTAGGCAATGACCAGGCTCCTTGATAATATCCAGCACTTTTCCTTGATCTTGGATGATCTTATTCCAGATGGGGATTTCTTGCAAGGTTCGTCCAGGCATGGTTCCATGGCCACGGTTCCACAGCCATGGTTTTTTTTTTGGCCAGCTTCCAGATTCATCTTTTTATTTCCTAAACTAGCCTGCCTCAATAAGTACACTTAAAAATGTGAGAAATACTTAACATTTTAGTCATGCACTTTAACAGATAACATGAATCATCTATAGCTTCAAGCCAGAAGGTAGAAGGGAGTCCATCTGAGTTTTAGTTTCTACCACTGTTTTAATGAAGGAAATCCAACTGCTTGTTCATTTACTAAATCAAGTATTAGTTTGAGTTCTCAGAGAAAATCCAAAATGAGAAATGCTACTCCTTTTTTCTCTCAGGCTTTTTAAAAAGATAGACCAAAATTCTAAATTACTCAAGATTCTTACAAATATGATTTTCTGCAAACCAGAGCAGCAGCTTGTTGTTTTATAAACTTATTCATGCTGCCAGAGCCCTGACTTGGTAGGGCTTACTAGGAATCAGGACCATGGGACGGCAGCTCAGGGTCAGCGTTGTTTTTCTACACCCCCATGTACCCTGCTCTGCACCAACTATTATGGCAAGTGATTTTCTGCAGGCTTAAGCTTGACAACACAAGCTTCAAGATCCTCCCATGGAGATTTCTCCAGTTGAATGAATGGAAACCGTTTTCTGAAAAGTTGGCAGATTCTGTGACCTTGGAGAAGATCTCTTAATGGCTGTAAGTTACTATTTGAATTGCAAGTTCCTATTGGGGAAAACGTGCATTAAAATAACTCGAAGTTCTCATTTATTGGCAACTTAAAATGTAAAATCTTTTATTTTAAAACTTCTAAAATTTGGAAACAAGATGTTCTAGGTTAAGTAATACAGTTTTCCAAAGCTGAATGTGCTCATTTGGAACTCAGTTTTTCTGCTTGAAATACAAAAACAACTTCCTAAAGCTCCTAGGTGGGAACACTATTTTATGACCTGTGATGAGATGACTGATCAAGCTCAGTTGTAACATCCCCCCCACCTTTTTTTTTTTGCCTTGGTGTAAGGGCTTTAACAATCCTAGAGTAGATGTATCTGCTAGCCTTACATCAGCAACTTCATTCCAATGCCTCCTTAGAGGCATATACCATGTACAGGAACCCATCTTCATCCTTCTCACTTTCATACACTTCAGAAATGGGTGTGGAAACGTTCACCATGTTGTGTCCTTTTACCAACCGGAAGAAGGCTTGATTAGCATTCAGCTGCAAGGGACTTCTATTTTATTAGTTCACTATTGTTGACATGATCTGGTACAAGGAACTTGGTTTTATCCAGTACAGGAAACTACTTCTCACCCTTGTATCTTTCTATTATCACCGGGATTTGGGTAGGATCGTGCTCTCGGATGAGTGCAGTGCTGCTTGAATGCCTTCGCCTCGCATGGCAGGGCGACGGCCACGCTGCAGCTATGCTGAGGGGACCGGCTCTGGAGACAGTGGTGGGAAAGATCTGGCTCTGGCAACAGCCAGTTCCCTTCACCTTTTTAAATTTTAGCCATTCTGTTGGGTGTTACAGTGGTATCTCTTTGTGATTTTAATTTGCATTTCCCCCATGGCTAATGATATCTTTCCATGTGCTTATGTACCTTCTTCAGGGAAATTCTCTTCATTTCTTTTGTCCATTTTCTAATTAGATAATTCTGTTTTTCACTCTTGCGTTTTGAGGATTCTTTATATGTTCTGGACACTAACCCCTGTCAGATATGTGGTTTGCCATGCAGATATTTATTCTCTGTAGCATGTCTTTTCATCTTCTTAACAGGGTCTTTCACAAGAGCAAAAGTTACTCGTTTTAATGAAGTCCAATTTATCAGTTTTTCCTTTTATGGATCCTGTTTTTAGCATCAAGTCTAAGAACTTCCAAAGATTTTCTCCTACATTTTTCCTAAAATTTTCAGTTTTAAGTTTATGTCTGTGGTCCATTTTGAGTTAATTTTTACGTAAGGTTGAAATCATTTTATATGAAGTAAAATCAGGGTCTTGTCTCTCATAGTGCCTTTAACCTGTTGATGAATTGATTATCAAGGCAAGGTCAATGGCTAGTTTGGTTTTTCATGAGTTGCTGGGTTTTGTGTAGTTATTAAAAGCAATTTATAATAAAATTCAATTAGGTGAGTGCCCTGATTAATGTTCAGCCTTTGGTTGGTGAGTATCTTTTGAAAAAATAATCCTGATTTGCACTGGGAAGTTGCATAGTTGTGAAGTCTATGTTACTTGATCATCTTGATTTTAGATTTTGTACAGCTGGTGAAAATGATTCTGAGTATCAGTATTCTGTTTTACAGTATTCTGGGAATAGGTACAGAAAGTGTCAAAGATTTGCCTGCGTTTCTACTTACACTTGGGAAGTTAGTATTAGAGCTTTCTATTCAACCATTTGGAAACTTTTGGAGGCCCAGAAGAAATTTGAGGAGCACCACAGCAGAAAGGTTTAAGGCACAGGCTTTAATATCAGACTCTCTGAGTTCAAATCCTGACTCTGCCACTTAACTAGCTCTGTGACTTAACCTCTCTGTGCCTCAGTTTCCTTGTCTATAAAATAGTTATGATAGTAATACCCACTCATGAGATTGTTGTGATATTTAGAGCAGTATCTGGTGCATAGTAGGCACTCAGTAAATTTTAGCTATTATTATCTCTAATTCATCAGTTTTATGTGAAGATGGGTAAGAAATATGCTGTTTTTTTATTAAGATTCACATGGCTCTATTAATGGAAAAGAATGCATAATTCAAATAGCTTATAGTATTTTAAAAAGAAGAGGATGCTTTAGACAAATTTTATAATTGTACTAGGTACTCCCTTAGGCTACCTGGTATGTGAGTTCACTCTCCTGCCAAGGGACATTTTCTGAAAATACCAAGAGTAGCACCACGCATTCACTTCTAATTAGGCCCCCTCTAATACTTGTTTCTTTTCCAGGCTGAACAGATCTCATTTATCCAGTATAAATGGCTTCAAACACTTGTCAGCATCCTGACCACCCTCTCCCAGACCCTCTACTATGTCATTGTCTCCTGAAAGGTTGATGTCCGAAAGCTACACTTTCCTCCAGTCTTGCATGGTAATGCAGCTTGAGATTGCACCAACCTTGTAGCAGCCACTTAAGAAAAAAAAATGTGGTTAATTAAATCCCTAGTTTTTTGTGTTTTGTTTTTGTTTTTGTTTTTGTTTCTTCATTTAAGAGTTGTCCCTTTAATATGGTGATTGCTTTTCAAAAAAAGGAAAAAAAATTTACAGTCCTAAATTCTCAACCAGGCTACCCACCACATCTGATTCATTGAAAGCTTCTTTGGCCAGCATAAATATTTGAAAACACAGCATAATTGGGGAAGTTTTATGCTGGCTCACCATAGAAGCAGCCTGGTCTCCAGTGCCCTTATCCAATTGTTACCTGTCTGGCCCCTATATGTGTTTGTGACCCCAAATTTATGCTTCTGTTTTTAACTCTCTCTGCAAGGGGTCCTTCTGGATCTCCATTTCTTAGTTTATGGTCTACAGCCTTTCAATCTGATTACTCACTAACTGCGTTCTTATTCTGGGTCCTAATGCAATTGAGAACAGCCCATTCTTTCCCTGAGAAGTTTATTAGCATTCACTTTAGTTTGCAGAAATAGTTGAACCATATGATATTGCCCTTTTTTCAGGTCAAATAGTGGCAGTTTTAAATAGCTCAACCTAATAGATATTATTCTCATTCTTGGTAAAATTTAAGTACTTACGAATTATAGAAATATAGGAAGTATGTTTCATTGTTGTAGCATTAAAATAAAAATTTATTGTTGTAAGTTATAATGTCAATAGTTTTATTAAGAGGAAATGTTACTGTTATAACTAAAATACAACGTGAAATAAGTACAATGGAAGCAGAATGGAAAAACTAATTTCTGGTATGTGAAAGACAAAATGTACCAGACAGCTAAGATGTTTTTATTCAGACTATTGGAATGGGGAGAAAGTTTGTTAATGAGGAACCCCTCAAAGTAAAGGGGGAAAACTTGAGGTTTTATAAAAGAAAGAAGTCATTGAGGAAGGATGGAGAGATGGGTCTTACTTCAGAATATGGGAGAACAGAATGTTTTCCCTGTCTTAAATTATCAGTTTGATGTTTGGTATCCCAGTGGATCACTACCCTAAGTGGAGCTGGGAATCTAACTAGGAACCTTGTATATTCAAGGCAGAAACTCCTCAACTGAGCTAAACTTTCTTGTTGGGTCCCAAATAAAGTTTTAGACAAAATATCTACAAACATAATATCTATGTATAATATATAAGATATATAATATCTATAAGCATAATGATTAACTCTATTTTCAAAGAATGGCTATTACATTTAGTTTATAAAAATGGATGAACATAATCTTTACAAAGGAAAAAAAATCTTCAGTTTAACACATAATCTTAGAATGATATACCATGACTAGACCAAGCGTATGGTTAGAATAAATAAGATATTGAGTAAATATTCTAAGTCTGAGAAAGTCATAAACATCTGTATATTAACAAAGCTCTAGTATACTGCTGGAGTTTTCCCCAGTTGAAAACCACTGGCCTAGGAAATGCAAGATTCAATTTAAAGTAAAGTAACTGAGATTATGATGATTATTGATCTTTATGATTGATGCACTTGTTGTCTGTTACCAGATAAAACAGCATCAGGACTCTGATGATCACAGGCAGCAAGGGCAGTAGCAGTTCTCCGGGAACTTCTCAGACAGCACACAATTTCTGAAATCTTTACTTATATTTAACATTTTACCCATATAAATTTAATCTAAGGAAAGCTGAGCAACTCTTTTACTTTGACTACTTTTCCCATGTCATATATCAAGTACACCTAGTTATTTCCTGCACCTCTCAAAAGTGAAAGAACATATCCCTTCTGATTTTCCAGGGCACTCGGGGAAATCTCAAAGACAGTTTTAAGTGTAGAAGACATCATTTAGGATTTGATTTTGGGAAGGCAAAATATAAAAAGTTGTCAGATTTGATGTACAAAATCAACATAAACCATGGAAGGTTACTCCGGTAAGACATAGAAGCTTTTTTCCTTAACAAATAGTTGTCCTGCATACCTTGCATACACAGTTGTATCTCTGTGCCACCATTGCTCCTAGTAGAATCTCATTCACATATATTGATTATAACTTGTAACCATAGTAACTTCTATTTCATAGTAACTAGGAGGTAGATAATTGTCAAACACCAGCATTTGCATCAGGCTAGCAGAGCTCATAAACATCTCATAGATTTCTGTAACCACACACATCCCTTATAACACAACTTCTTAAAGTGGAAAAAATGAACATGTTCAATAACAGACCAAAATAGACGGCTTTGCTGTGTAATATAAAAATAAACAAATGTATAAACTTAAATCATGTTTACTAATCAGTATTTCAGTGTTCTGTCTTACTTAGAAATGATATAATTATCTAATAAATATCCATTAATTAACCCAATTTAGTATTTTTTAAAACAAATCAGTTTAATTGGTACATTTTAATAAAGCATACAATTCATCCAAAGTATATAATCAATGGTATTTGGTATAATCACGTAGTTGTGCATTCATCACTTCAATCATTATTAGAGCATTTTCATTATTTCAATAATAATAATAATAATAATAATAAACAAAAAACAGACAAAAAAGTAGACAAGAAAAATCTTCACCTCTCAATCTCTCACTGTTTCCCCTGCTGTACATAGCTGCAGTTTCTGGCTATTCTTGCACAATTATTTATTTATTTATTCAGCAGCTTTATTGAGATATATTCACATACCATACAATCTATCCAAAGTGTATAATCAGTGGCTTTTAGTATAATCACAATGTTGTGCATTCATCACCAAAAAAATTATTTAGAACCATTTCATTACTCCAAAAGGAAAAATTCCACATCCCTTAGCATGTCTTCCTCAGCCCTTATATAAGCACTAATCTAATTTCATCTTTATAAATTGACTTATATTTGCAATTTATATAAATAAAATCTTACAATATATTATGCAATATATTTAGTTCATAGTAGCGCAGTCATACAGTATTTGTCCTTTTGTGTCTGGCTTGCTTCACTCAACATAATGTCCTTCAGGTTTATCCATGTTGTCATATGCTTTATGACTTCATTTCTTGTTACAGCTGCATAATACTCCATCACATGAATATAACACAGTTTGTTTATCCATTCATCGGATGATGGACACCTGGGTTGTTTCCAACTCCAATTTAGTATTAGTTAAAGGTGGGGTTTTTTTGTTTGTTTATTTGTTTTTTTTAGGAGGTACCAGGGACTGAACCTGGGGCCTTGTACATGGGAGGCACTCAACTACTGAGCTGTACCTGTTCCCCCAGTCTGAGTTTTTAAGTTATATAAAGATCTTGGAAATTATTTTCAAGCTGACATAATCACTGTTAAAATACAGATTGTCAGAATAATGTTTCACTTTGGCAAAACACAAATTTACATTTTTCATAAACTTAAACATTAAGTAAAAGGAATGCTAGTTAGATCAGTAACTGTATATAAGTTTTATTAAACTAGTCTCTTTTTTTTTGCCAAAGATTTACCTAAATTATTTGAACTTAATTCTTCAAACATTTCTGATTTAATTTTTATAAGACTACCTCTTTTCCCATTTTCACATCGAAAGTATTAGAGTAAATGTCCTTAATTTCTGGGAGATTAATTTATATACTTATTTATCTGTTAGCCAATCAAAATATAGCTTCTTTAAGAGATTTTTATAATCTAATTTGCTAATGCCATCCAGAGGCAGGAAAATATAACACATTCACACAAAGAAAAGTAAAGCAAATAGCTTATAGCTTCAGTTCTAAAATTTCAGCAATGAGTTAAGCATAAACGTAGAAATACAAAGCTCAACAGTCCATATAGCCATTTCCTAATGAGCTTGAAGTTCTTCATGGATATTAGCTCAAAATAGACAAAAGACTAACAAACCAGATTCTCTGTCCTCTTTCCCTCAACAGAGAAAAGAGAACCTATTAATCATTTACAGAAATCATCAAATAGACCATAAAACCAAAAGATGCTGACACCAAAAATAACGAAAATACTCAAAAAGAATGAAAATCAAATCCACCGTACTACCAATGGACATGAATCCAAAGCACAGGAACAAGAATTGGATGCACCATTCTTGGGCTGCAAGAGGTCTCCTTACCTGGGTGGAAGTAAGTGAGGATCCAGAGGCAAAGTCCGATCTCATCTGAGTCAGGACATCAAAATTGTGGAAGACCAAATATACCAAACAGTTAATGAGATGATTTTATTCAAGCTCTTGCATTAGGGAGAATACCTATTAAGGAAGAACTTCAAAGAAGAGAAAAGTTAGAGTTTTATAAAACAAAGGAGTCATTGAGAATGTGGAGGGCCAGCTTGTCCTTTGTGGTTAGCCCTTTGTTGGAACACAAAAGAAAAGGGATTTCTTAACCATCCCTGAGAGCGCTAGACTCAGGTAAAGTTCAACATTGTCAGATGGAACAAGGTTACCAGTATTTATTGATGCTAATAACTCATATGGGATGCAAGGATCACTGATGCAGAGTGTCTGTGATGGGGGAATGTATGTGGAGGGGTGCACATGGGGCATGCCTCTAAGGCATATGAATATGTTCAGGTATTCATGGGGCATTGTCTTAGTGGGTGGAGACCCACACAATAACCGAAAAAATATTGAATTCCCGTCCTGGGGAGTCCTGGTACATTCTCTAATAGAATAGCAAGAATCCCCCAAATACAAGGGCAGTGCCTAGTGAAGGAAGACAGACATTATGCCAGGCCATTGATATTGATGATTGTACTTAAGAAACTTTTCTTGTGAAATTGAAATTTAGCCTAATATTATATATTGCCTAAGAGTTTACCTCCTGAAAACCTCCTTGTTGCTCAAATGTGGCCTCTTTCTAAGCCAAACTCAGCATATAATTGCACTACCTCTCCCCCTACCCCTACCCCACCTCCACCCCTGGTGTGGGACATGATTCCTGGGGATGAGCCTCCCTGGCACCAAGGGATTATTACCAAGTGCCAACTAGCAATGTATCTGGAAAAAGACCTTGACCAAAAGGGGGAAATATTATATACAAATGAGTTTTTAATGGCTAAGAGATTTTAAAGTGAGTTGGGTCTTTTTATTTCTCTAAAAATAAATAAATAAATAAATAAATAAAGTGAGTTGGGAGGGCATTCCAGAAGTTATGCTATGCACATCTCAGCAGGATCTCATTGACTGCCACAATAAACAATGCCTCAAACAGCCAGGCTCCTGAGACATCTAGACACTATAAGACAGGCTTAGGAATTTGGCTCCCTGTCAGTGGGCCTTACTCTGGAATTTATGCTCCCCAGTGTAAACAGACTTAGAGTCATTTATAGTTTTCCTACTTATGGCTCTTCTGCCCCTTTTATTTGAAACAATAATTAGCACTATACTTGTTAAATATATGTCCCAGAAACTTAAATCTTTGGTCTGTTCATGTACCAGTTGAGCCCTGAATCTCAGCAAGAGTTGTAACACTTACTCTCCAGTTCATTGGACTAATCCAGGATAACTAACAAGGAGATGATGATGGACAGTGCTCATCCCAAGGAACAGAGAGTGTCTTCAAATGCAAACAAGATAGTCCCATCCATCAGCCCCATGGGACCTAAGCCCCTTCTCAATTAGAAACAGTGAGCATCACCATCCCCAAATCCTCAAGACTGGGGAATGAACAACGGACTAAAGAAGACTTACTATTATTCTATTATAGACTTATTTTATTATTATTCTAGCAATGGAAGAGCTTTTATCATTGATATAAAGGCATTGGCCACCAGAGGTTCTGAGGGGAGGGAGAGAGAAAAATAGGTATAATATGGGGGCATTTTCGGGACATTGGGATTGTCCTGCATGACATTGCAATGACAGATACAGGCTATTATGTATTTTGTCATAACCTACAAAATTGAGAAGGGATAGAGTGTAAGCTATAATGTAAACTTTTGTCACAGTTAGTAGCATTGCTTCAATATGTGTTCATCAATTGTAACAAATGTACCACACTAATGAAGTATGTTGTTAATGTGGGAAAGTGGGGGAGGGAGTGGGACATAGGGGAATCCCCTATATTTTTGATGTAACATTTATGTAATCTAAAGCTAATTTTAAAATAAAACTTTAAAAATTTAAAAAAGAAAAGAGGATTCAGTGAATAGTTACCAAGAGTTTCATTTATAACTTTGCATTAAAATCCTATAGGTTTCTTTATTTCTGCACTAGGGTATTGAGACAAGGCAGCATTATGTTGTTTTGGTGATCAGCAGTTTGAAATTCTTTAGAAGCTGAAGAGGAGGAAGCTGGTGGTAAGAGGTTAAAGACCTCTTTAACTCTAGGTCATTGGGCCATTGTAGAAATGAGACCCAGTAGGAGATTGCCCTCTCGCCTTGCTTCCTGTGAGGAAGGAGGTTAAAGATGGGCAGAGCATTTATAAATGGGTCAGGGTACACTGGGCCTCTGCCAGGAGATCTGAAAGGCATGGTCCTGAGGATTTAGCTAGTCCTGGGGACAAGGGACACATTATTATCCTTTTCCCTGTGCTCCTGTCCCCATGAGTGCCCAGATGTTCAGGTCAGAGTAGAACGTGGCAAATGAGCCCACCCTCCCTCACAGCCACTCCTGACCACACAGTCTAGAAGGTGCTGTCCATGAGACATGGAATAAGAGCCACATATGTAAAAAGACATTAAAAAAAAAAGGAAAACAATTATATTGGTAATCACATATTTTATTCCACTAAATAAACCCATATATTATAATTGCAAAAAAATAAAAAATAAAAAAAATAAATGGGTCAGGGTAGCCAAGTTGTTAATAAGGGATAAATTTTAAGAGGACAAAAAATCATGGTTCTTAAAATGACTATATATCAGGTACCATGCCTAATTCATTAATCAATGAGGGAACCAGGCAAATGTCACAACCTTTTCAACAGAGAAGTTAAAAAAACTATGGACTTACATGGTGTAAGGAATGCTGAGATGAATTTACAAATAGAAGCAAAACTGGCTTTTTCCACTGTGGGGCTGATTAACCCTTTACTAGACCATGTATTTGCCTATCTTTAAACAAAACTAAATAAGCTTTCAACTATCTACAATTTACAGAGCTGTACAATAGCTAAGGCAATAATAGAGCCCAGCCCAGTAGAAGCAGGTACTTCTCTGAGGCTCCAGCATTCCACTGAAAGGATGTCCAGTAATCTTTTTCTTATGCCAAAGTCTTAAATTTTTCCTTAACATGCTTTCTCTGATATTGGTCTATATGAGTTGATTGCCTGCATTGCCTGCTTTAAAAAACGTGTCTGACCCTAAATGTTCTTTCCCTTCTCCCCAATTTTCTTGGTCCCTACCATGTCAAAGAAGTACAGGACAACCAGAATACCTAAATTTGCAGTCAGCTACCAGTGCAGTTTGCTGATATTGGGTTGTTTTTACTTAACAACTTGTCTTTTTCTTGGGGTGACATTTTGTAAATTTTTATTTTAAATATAGATGATAACCAAGAGTTCTTTCTATTATATAATTTTAAATTGGAGATTAATCAGTAGTAGCCATAATACAGTTATACCTTTGGAATGTAAATTGGAGTTAAAGGTTAATGAATTAGAGTGACTCTCAACCAGGGACACTTTTGACCTCCAGGGGATATTTGATACTGTATGCAGACATTTTTGCTTTTCACAACTGGTAGGGGTTGGGGGAGAGGAGAGGTCATGAGAGTGCTACCTGCATGTAGTGAGGAGAGGCCAGGAGGCTGCACAGGACAGTCCTCCACCATGAAGATTTATCCAG
Source organism: Tolypeutes matacus (assembly GCA_026826555.1). NCBI lineage: Eukaryota > Metazoa > Chordata > Mammalia > Cingulata > Chlamyphoridae > Tolypeutes > Tolypeutes matacus. The sequence continues at coordinate 15,191,866 of JAKSZT010054540.1, read as the reverse complement.
TCCAAGATGTTAATAGTGCCAAACTTGAGAAACCCCGATAACCTTGTTGAAAGATGAAGGCTGAAGTTTCTTTTGTGATGAAATGAAAAGTAACTTTATATTTTTAACTCTGTATGGAAACATACATATCATTTTTATGTTCTTAAAATAATGTTCTTAGGACGAGTTTTCCATTTTATAAATTCAACAATCAGCATTACTTTTAACTTGAGGAACTAAGTAATTAAGTAGAAATGGTTGCCTTTCATTTGTAATATGAATAACATTTATAATTTTTAAAGTATTTTTTCCTATTTTAGGTTTTACTGAAGAACTATCCTAGAGAGTTATCTCATTTCCAAGAACCATAATACTTAAAATTCGGAGTTGTCAAACTTCTTATAAAAGATATATTTTAGAAGACAAAATGAAAGCTTTCTGTGAAGTTTTAGAACAATTGTATGAAAAGGTACTACTTGGAACCTCGCTTGAAAAAGACAGCCACGATTACACCTTCTATCTCAACCCCAGATTTTCAGATCGAGATTTCTCTACAGCTACCTCCCTGGAATGGTCAAACACCCATGGTGTCCAGGACGAGAAACAGCCATGCCCTGTCCATCTGGCTGCCATTTCTATGGCACCAGAGTGTTTGAAGCAACACTTTCAGATGAGCAGCGCCCGAGAAATAACTCTGCTTCAGTTGACAGTGATCAAAGTGATGATGACCAGAATATTGTCTAGCAAAACTGAGTTCCACGCAAAGGAGAAATACAGTGATATCATTAGAATTCTCTTAAAATCATCTGAAGTGGATTCTAAATTAGTAAGCCATTTGCTGCTTTTGTGTTTTTTTTTTTAATCTAGATTTTTAAAATACAAGTTTTAAAAAGAGCCAGCAATAGCAGTTAAATATATACTTTCCCACAGATCTCCATGTTCCAGAATTCAGATAAATTGGTATCTCACATGGCTGCAAAGTGCCTTGCATTGCTTCTCTATTTCCAACTTAGAGAGAAGGTAAGTTTAGTAAAAATCAGTTGGTGTTATTATTTCTTATAGTTTATTTTTTAAAGAATTGCTTTTTGGCATTTGACTTTATACTTCCAAAACTTATATTAATAGAATGTTTTACTCACATAATACATGTGTAAATCCACAGAAGTGGAAAATGGAACAATATAACAGTGTCAAGGATTAGAATCTGAAATATATTGTAAATGATTGTAAGTCAGATTCTTAACCCAAAGGATGGGTTTCAGGGGAGCAGTACTTGTGTTTAGGTCAGACAGTCCGTGACTTTGTTTAGCTTCTCAAAGGAGTGGGCAGCACCGCCACCCCTGCCAAAAAAAAAAAAGTTTAGCTCTTCTGCTTGAGGCCAAAATCATTTTCACAGATTTAATAAGAATAAATTCTAAGAATGGTCCTCAGCTTAATGAAAAACATTATGAATAAATTCAGCATCAGATTTTTCTCTTACCTCTCAGTTAATAAATCTAAGCATTTTCTGACTTCTTTCAGCTAAAATTGCTTTTTTCTTTTTTAAAGTAACTTTTTTTCTGAATATAAAGGTGCTATTTATAGTAGAAAATTTGAAAAATGGGGAAAACTGTAAGGAATAAAATTAAAATTGTACATCATTCTACCACCTACAGATAAACACCGCCAATATTTTTGTGTTTTCTTCTGATTATTCATTTCTATGGCACACTGAATTTCCTGAATTAAAAAATATTAGGCTATTTCTGTTCTTTCTTGTTTTACCAAAACAAATCATGCCTGTTTTTTCAAGTGTGCTATTATAGAACCATGTCATAGAGAGTTGTATTGTGTATAATAGCTAATTTGTAAAGAAAATATTGTTTTACTACCTCTTTTATTTTCTCACTTGTAGATAACATTAAGTAATTCCTGGATTGCTTTTTGTCAAAAAAATCTTTCTGAGTACTCTGAAAGTGATAAGATAGCTTGCTGTCTCTGCACTCTTACAGTTGTAATAAAAGAAATCTTTAAAGATACATGTTCACAAAAAACAGGTAGGAATTATTTGTTCCCCCATAAACAGCTGCCATTATCTTGCTCCCAAGGAGCATTGTATTTGTAATGAAGAATAAAATGTATTTTATAACATCTGGTCTGTCTACACAGAATCTCTCCCTGTCTTTGTTAATTGAATACCTTTTTTTTTTTTAAAGAAAAAATGTTATCAGGAAAAAAATTAAAGCTTTTCATTATTTTATATATATCCCTTGCATAGTTTGACAGTATTTATATTTGTAAAAATTGATATTAATAGTGGTTATTAGCAGTTAATCTTTATATCCTTACTTGTTCATCTTAGAGGTAAACAATCCAAATCTTATTTTTTTCATTTTGTAAAGTGATAATATCTATAAAAATTAGAGTGTAAAATTGTATTTTAAGAAGACTTTGTTTTCCCTGTTTATAATTCCAGAAATTCTAAAGCAGTTCCTGGCTCCTTTTGATGCTACTTTTGAAGTATTTTACAACTCCTTATTTTCTCAGCATTTTGAAAACTTCCAAGATACTTCTAAAATAATAAACAGCTTGATGAGTTTTCTGGAATTGCTTGAACTTCTTATAGCCTCCAGAATCTACCTGAAGTTACATTTCACTTGCCAGAGGATTTTATTTTTGAGACCTTCTTGTGTGCTAGACATCATTACCTGGCCCACTCAGGCTTTTGTCAAAAGAAAGTTCATCATATTTGTTAAAAAGTGCCTTCTCTGTAAAGTGGGTGAAGACCTCTTTCCTGGATCTGTCCCTGCCTTAATGCCACCAGATCATCATTTAGATGTGGATATGTTGGCTTTAGCTAATGCCATTTTGCATGCTGTGAATTTGGGGATGTTGAGGACATTATCTTTTAATGGAAAGCCTTCCTACTTTGGAGGCGGTGAAGTTCAGCCTGGATGTGAAAGTATCTCTGGTCCAGATCAAGCAATCCTTAGAGCAGTGAGCTTAGTTTTAATTAAATCCTTAGAAATCAAGTTTCAAAATTGTACTTCAGCAAATGAAATGAAAGGTAATTGTCCAAACTTATTCATAATTATCAAATCTCAGGACAAGTGTAAATGCCACCAATTTATTTTAAGCTCTGTGTTAACCTAGTTATAATTTATTAAATTTTCTTCAAAAAAGAAAAGACTGAAAGAACTAGAATTAACTTAAGAAACATGTCCTTCTTTTCTGGGCTAAACTACATTTGTGAATGATGTAGGTAAAAAAATTTTAAAAAAGAAATTGCTCTTGAGTCACCTCAAAGAAAGTGATGTAAGTCAATTCATATTCATATTTTTGTATTTTATTCATATTGACCTTCATAATATTAGTATGCCTACTAATGCAGATTATTGTTAGTTAGAAATTGAATTGTAACTAATGTGTGACAAGTTACATTGGCAAAGAAATTGTTGCATATAATTTCCAGGAAGTTAACTTAGAGTTCAAAGAGAGCCATTTAAAATATGGTATTATTCAATTTAGGTGTTGGGGAAGACATGTTCTCCATTTCACCTAGATAAGCTGCATACATATTCAATGTAAAGTTTGCATGAATTGTAAACAATGAATTTCCTGAATTGCTTTGGATATAATTTAGCTTTTAATAACTACACATTTGTTATAATTCTGTGCAGTTATAATTCACAACACTAGGTGGCATGTGTTATATAACTCAAAATTTTAAATTGCAGTTAAAATCCCCCAAAACCTCTTTGTTTTTTGTGCCCACATCTTGAGTGGTATTTTCTTGTAATGCTTTAAACAAACAAACAGAAAAACCTTTTTCCATTGTTTTAAGGCAAAATTATGTTTGTTTGGTTGCGTTATTGCCTCTAGTAACAGTTGCAGCATCCAGTGCAGTGATTGCCATTGTCTACTACTCATTTATTTATATGCTTTTAGCAAGAATTTACATAACGGGTGATACTTTTATTTCTCAGAGATAATTAGTTATTTGGCATCTATAGCAAATAGACAGTGTGCCTATCCTTTTTAACCATGTGCTCTTCAGCAAGTCACTTTTCTTCTCTGAGCATTGTGAAGTTTTCTCCTTTGCAATATATAGATAATCCCTAACTCACAGGACTTTTCGAAAGTGTGGACTATAATAATGCATTTTAAGATATATTAGACACCACCATTTTATATATAGGTAAGTTGTTATTGGTATATACTGTTGTCAACACTTTGAAATTTGCATTTTTTTTTTAAGTTGATTTGCAGAGATTCATGTCTGAGTTACTGACCTTCTTAAAGCCTCATCTTCAGCCCTCTCTGCAATTACAAAATCCCTGTGAGTGGCTCTCCAGGGTCTTCATAGAACAAGACGATGACATGCTGGAGGCTGCCAAGGCATCTCTGGGCATTTACCTCAAGTTGACCAAGTTGGTATATTTTTAAAGTAATTGTCATACTGCCTATGCAGGAAAGCAAAAGCCTTTCTAATAATGTGCTGGGCATATTATATACTTTCCATTGTTGGGGGAAAAAAAGTCCCTAAAATTATTGTTGTTTCCTCATAAGTTCTACTTCCTTTCTTTAACCCTTCCTACATGAATATGAGATGACATTTGAGTCCTCATTATGAAACCTTGGCTGGCTCGGCAGACTTGGTGTAGTAGAACTAAACTGGGATCAGAAAACATGGGTTCTGGTTTATTCTCTGCCTCTGTTTTACGTGTGTGCTCAGGAGTAAGTTAGTACTTCTGTATCTTAAATTAATTGATGTTTAAGAACTCTTTGCACCTCTAAGACTTACTTTTCTGTATTCTGCTTCTATAAACATTAATTTTGATTTTTGCCTTTATGGTGAATACACACTTGTAAACAGTCAGAGGCGTTGTTCCAAATTTTAATTTGAATATATAATTGAATAGGGACTAATATCTTGTTTTAGGCAAATATCCCAATTTGATTATGAAGTAATATTACTACTGATACCTTTTATATTGATCCTGTTTTTGCTTCATTAAAATAGATATGTATGGGATAATATCTTCTTGTGGCAGATGTCTATAATTGGTTATGAAGTTAATAACTGATGACCTTTTATACTATTTCTGCTTCTGCTTTATTAAAACCCAAAAGTATTTGCTTTATTTCCATTTCTTTCTTGGCCTGAGAGAAAGGGATTTCTTACTAATGATTGGTGGTGCAGTATTTTGCTGCCAGTACTTACTTGTATTATGACACTGCTGGCAATGGCAACTGTTAGACTGTAAGTGTTGGAGGCCAGTATTCAGAAAGTTCTAATCAAGAACACAAAATTCTTGCATGTGATTTGAATTAGGCTCAAAACACAGTCAAATACAAATTTGGCTTCTTACTCCTCAGGAAAGAGGAAGCCTTTGAATTAAATTCACTTTATATATGAATTTCTAACTTTCTGAAATTTAGTTTAGCATGTCCAAAGAGGCATGTGCTTGATTCATATGTTTGTGTGTGTCTTTTTTTTTTTTTTTTTTTTTTTTTAAGTTAGACCAGTAAAAAGAATTTATTTGGGAAATGGAGGAAAGAACAGAGCTTGCTGAGAAATGGGAGAGAAAGACGGAAATATACACCAAGACTTGGTACAGGCTCCTCTAGGCAGAGAGAGTGTCTTCTTTTTTAATATAGTTGTATTAGTTAATTTTTTATTGTAAATGATAGAAATGCACTCAAATTAGTCTAAGCAGAAAAAAAGGAAATTATTGGCTCATAATTTGGGAATTCCAAAGGGGTCTCAAGTTGACATTGGACATAACTTTATATAGAGAGGTTCAACTATATTATTGATTATTTCTCTCTTTTTCCATCTCACAACTATTAACTCATTCTCAGACTCTAGGCTTACATCAGCCTTACAATTATCATCTTTAATAGCTCCTGCAAAAATCCCAGGGAAGATGTGATTAGCCCAGCTTAGTTCACAAATTCATGTCAGAGCCAATCACTGGGGCCAGGAGCCTAGGGCAATCTGATTGGTCACTCTCGGTCACATGCCCACCCCTGTTGAGGGAGTGGGGAAGGAAGGAGGAGATTAACTTCCAGCCCCATTGTACCACATGGAATTAGTTACCCAGAAAAAGGAGAAATTCAGTTATCAGGAGGACAGACAAAAACTAGGGCTACCAAAGTTAGCAGACTTTTGTTTTATTGAATCAGATTTATTTAGAGTTTGTGTGGCAAAGAATTGGTTTTGAAAACAATTTTCAAAAAAGGTTTTTTTTAATGAGTAGATTAAAATGTAATCTGGTGGGCGAATTATATTGTACGTGAATTATATCTGCTAAAGCTGTTTGTTGTTTTTTAAGTAATTAATCTGGGTTCTCCATCATCTTTATTTTCAGAGAATGTTGTAAAGCTACTGAAAGCTTGACCCAAGAAAAAGTAAGGTGGAACCATCACACACATGAAAATGGCTATAATCCTCACTGTATTTTCTTATTCTTCTTAAAAAATATAGGATTTGATTCTACCGTTCTTCTGGACTTTTTGATTTCATCAGAAACCTGTTTTCTTGAATACCTTGTTAGATATTTAAAATTGTTCCAAAAAGACTGGGATAATTTTTTCACCATTTGCAAGTACTTTGATGCAACCGAATCTGAAGATAGCTTCAATATTTGTGGTTTCATTACCTCACTTGACCAAGACAGGAGCACCAACCAAACAGAACCACATTATGTCACTGCTCTTGATGTTCACATAAATGCTAGGGTATCTTGGGCTTCTGATGGTTCTTCTGAACCAGTGATCCAGGTTGTGACATCTAAGGAGAACCATGCCATGCTCCAGGCTGATAATCTGACTTCTCCCCAAACTTCTCAAAGTCTTGTGGATTATGACAGCTCTGATGATTCTGAAGTAGAATCCACAAATCAGCATTTAGCAAACAGGAAGCAGACATCTTTACACCAAGAAGCAATTAAGAAGATTCAGTACACAGCTGGGTCAAGAAGAGAGAAAAAAGTGTTTAGACTAAAGCCTGAATCAAGGCTTCTGGTCCCAAAAGAATTGAATACCAGCTTCTCCACTGATTGTGAAGCCCCAAATAACGTTGCTTCTGAAATGGCAATATCCTACAGAACAGTTAAATGCTTTGAAGAATTACAAAGTACTCTTAACCGTTTGCAGAAGAAGAATCTTTTCCCATATAACCCAACAGCACTTTTGAAGTTGTTAAAACATATTGAGGTGATATATAAGAAGGGGAGCCCTTTGTAAAACAGTGGCATTTTACTTTCAGGAACTGTTTTCCTTTAATATTACATTTGCCTCGATGAGATAAGAGTAAGAGAAAAAATTAGTTCAAAAGGGTTTTCTAAATAAAATCTTTCTTTTTGCCTCATTGGAAGCAACCTAATGATTGGAAAAGATCCATTAAGTGAAAAGTCATTTGATACAGGTTTACGCCACTTGAAATTTATGGTAATTCAAATTTACACAAAATTTGAAATGATTATTGTCTCCCTCTGAGGTATTTAAATGTCTTATGATATGTAAAAAATTTAAGAACTTAGTAGTTTTTTAAAGAGAAGTGATAGCTATATGTACATAGTCTATTCTTTTTAAAAAGAGTTCCTTCTTTTAAAAAATTTAAATCACTAGGTGATTTTCCTATTTAAATTTTTGTGATATGAATAATTCTTTTGGGGGGTAGGCAGTGAATTCAAATGTTCATGTTTATTGGATTTGTTTAATATGAGAAACAATTATGCTGATGAGTCTGTCATTAAAGCAAACTGAATGCTGTTGTTAAAATATTTTTTAAATCATCTTTCTGTAGAGAAATAGGGGGGAAAAAAACAGACATTAAAATATAGTTTAAGGCTATGATAATCAAAACAGTTTAGTACTCACATAGAAATGGAAAGATCAGTAGAGCCAAAAAGAAGATTGCGAATTAAAATTTAAACGAGATGCCATTGCTAACCAAACAAAAATGCTGTGGTCAAAAAGTTTGGTAACAACAACAACAAAAAAGAAAATAAAGTTTGGTAACATACTGTTGGTGGAGATATACATTGGGGCACTTTCTACCATAATTTAAAAACTACGTACTCTTTGATGAGAAATTCCACTTAGAGAAATAATCCCACAAGAGCACACAGAATGCATGCTCTAGGAGATTCAGTGCCACATTGTGAAAGGAAAAGACTAGAAATAGTGAAATAAAGCATTATTTATATACAATGGAATACTATGCAGCTATGAAAAGAATGTATAAATGAAACAATCCCAGTAAAATACAAAAGTGAATATACTGGGCCACCATGTGTTTAAGAAAATTTGAAGTACAGGAATAATACACACACATTACATAAGCTTTTGTTCTTACATAACATATTTATGGAAGAATATAATGGTTTATCATTAATGGTTGCTTTGCGAGACAAGTCTGAAGTAGAAGATTTGACTTTTTATTATATCTTTTAGTACTTTTATTTATCTGTTTGTCATTGGGTACATTTTTTTTTCAATGAAAATAAACTTTATGAAAAGAAAAAAAAAACAAAACGTTTTTATGTCCTTAAGTGTTCATAAACGTTGAATGCATTTACTTATGCTTATGCAAATGCCTTTATAGTTACTAAAGAGCCATCAGCCCTTGGTATATCTAAAATGAGGAAAAAGCAGTCTTATACATATGCTAAGTGTTGGTATTTCAGAATCTCTACATATGTAACTGACTCTTGGGTACAAATCTATTCATCCCACACTCACCAAGTCCTACTACTGATGACAGTAACAGTTGTTGGTCTTACAGGGTATCTAAGCTGGTCTCAAAGTTAAGTCATTGGTGTTCATATAACTAGTGATATTTGTGCGTACATTAAGTTCCAAGTGTACCCTGGCAAGCAGTCTAACTCCAGCCCTTCTCTACATACAAAGAGTATATGTGAATCCCAGTGAGTGTACAGTGTCATGAGTCTACTTTTAATTAAAAGTCTATCAGATATAGGAAATTGCTCATATAAGCATATATGGCTTGATGAATTTTCACAAACAACACCCGTGTAATCAGTACCCAGATCAATAAACAACCTTAAAAGTAACTTTTGTATCCCCTTCCAATTTCTGCCCACCCTGAAAGTTACTACATCTTGATTTGAGACAGCATAGATTAGATTGCCTGGTTTTGTCTTTGTAAATGCAATCATAGAATATGTAATCTTTTGTGTCTGCCTTCTTTTCATTCAACGTTATTTGGGAGTGTGTGCTAATTTACTTATAAAAGTTGTCAAGCAGTTGCATTTCTGCCATTAGTAACAAATTACCATCTGCCCCTTGGAATTATCATTGGCATGCCCAGTATGCCAAGGATGGTGAAATTGGGAAATGCTAGTTGCAGGGTCTTGTGCAGTTGGCCCACACCTGCTTCTCTAGCCTCACCTGTAGTTCTTCCTACACACTGTTGTTAGTTGCACAAACTTTTGCCCTTACATCTTCATCAAGCCCCAACTTAAATATAAGATCCCCGTCTCTGGTTCATTAGATTTCATAAGCTTTTACTCTCTGCATCTCGTTCTTTATTGTAGCATGTGTTACATATTTTTTAAAATTTATATTTACTAGAGAACTTGTAAGTTTAAAGAGAAATCATGCAGAAAATAGACACCCCGTATACCCCCCCTCACACAATTTTCCCTATTAACACTTTGCATTAGTGTGCTAACTTGTTACAACTGATAAAATAATACCATTATTTTATTAACTATAGTTCATAGTTTATATTAGGGTTCACTGTGTTGTAGAGTCCTATGGTTTATTTTAAAACTTTTAATTCTAGTAACATTTTTACAACTCATGTATCCCCATCCAACCATATTCAAATACACAATTCAGTGGTATCAACTAAATTCACATTTTTCTGCTACCATTATCACCATTCATTACTAAAACTTCCATCTCCCCAAACAGGAACTGTACCAATTAAGCATTAGCCCTCCATTTTTAGCCCCACGTCGGCCCCTTGCCAACCTTTATTCTAGTTGCTGACTCTGAGTTTGCTTATTCTGATTATTTCATATCAGTGAATTCATACAATTTTTGTTCTTTTGTTGTTGTTCTGTTGTGTCTAGCTTTTTTCACTCAACCTGATGTCCTCAAGGTTAATCCATGTTGTCACCTGTATTAGAACTTCATTCCTTTTTACAGCTGAATAATATTCCATTGTATGTATAAACCACATTTTATTTATCCATTCATCTGTTAATAAACTCTGTTCAAATCCCTGCTTTCACTTCTTTTGGGTATATACCTAGAAATGGGATTACTGAATCATGTAGTAATTCTGTACTTTACTTTCTAAGGAACTGCCAAACCTTTCCACATCACCTACACCATTTTACCTTTCCTCCAATAATGAGTGTTCTTATTTCTTTCTTAATCCTCTCTGATACATGTTACTTTGTTTTCTTTTTCAGGAGGTACCAGGGATTGAACTCAGGACCTTGTATACATGTGAGGCAGCACTCAACCACTGAGCTACACCCGCTCCCCTACTTTGTTCTTTTAATAGTAGCCATTCCAGTGGGTGTAAGATAGCATCTATTGTGGATTTGATTTGCATTCCCCAAAAGACTAATGATGTTGAGTGTTTTTCATGTTTATTGGTCATTTGTATATTTTTTTTGGAGAGATGTCTATTCAAGTCTTTTGCCCATTTTTTTAAAACAATACTTATCTCTATTATTGTATGCTTGTATATGGTTTAACAGCTTATTTTGAGTTTTAACAAGGCTTACTATTTCTGTAGTGCTAAATAACTGCTGGAGCTATCAAAGTACCTGCTATTTTTCCTTTATGATCATTCAGATGCACTACTGTAACCAGAGCTACATCCTATATTTTAAGGCACTAGGCCTATCGAATATATTTAAGCACTATGTGTTGATTTTTCAGGATATCCAGTTTGTAACATGTTTCTATAATCCATCCCCCAGATGAGTGGTTCCCATAAGTATGGATCTTTATGAAAGAGTAGGCAATGTCACATCCCTCAAATAAACCAAAAAAATAAATATATATTGTGACTTCTAGTACGTATTAGCAGATTAATATGCTTTTTATCTTTTTTTTTTTTTTTTTTTTTTTAATCCTCAAGACATAAAAGAGCAAGCAATGGCAGCAACCTGGTAATCTTAATACTCCATGGCCCATGGATTTTAGTCACAAATTAAAGACTATTAGCTGTACCAGAAAACCATGACATTAAGGGAGCAAATATACTTAAAGCAAAACAAGAACATAAGAAAATGTGAAGCATTCACAGATAATTGTCAGTCATTTCCACTTCTTTTTAAGGTAAGCAAATTAATGAAAGAAATTGAGGGCAGTAACTTTCTGCTTCTCTCTCTCTCTTATTTTTCATTTCAGTCTCCCTAGAGTCAGGCTTGACTCAAAAATTGTGTGTGTGTATGTGTGTGTATTAGATACCAGGGCCGGGGATTGAACCTGGGACCTCATGGGAAGCCGGCTCTCAACCATCGAGCCATATTGGCTCCCCTGAATTTTTTTTTTCATTCGTTTGCTTGTTATTTGTTTTTGTTTGTTTTTAGGAGGTACCAGGGACCGAACCTGGGACCGCCCATGTGGGAAGCAGGCCTTCAACCGCTTGAGCCACACTGATCCCATCAATGATCTTTTGAAAAGGCGTGAAGGTTAGAAGCTTCCCCTGATTATGATCTCATTTTGCCTAGTACTAATTTTCTCTCCAGTTAGTAGTAATCATGAGTTTATTACAAAGAGTTATTCAAATGTATCCTTACACTGTTAACTTCAGTCAGGTGAAGAAAAAAAGTCTGCTAGTTCTGCTCAAAGTTCCCTGAATAACACAGCAAGAAGAACTAGATTCGCTTTCCTGCCTTCCCAGCAGGCTTTTCTTTCCCAAAAGCATCAGCAGCCATTGGGGAAAATCACTACGTACAATTGTTTTCACAGACCCATATCCTTTTAATCACATCAAACAGGAAAGGAAGGGCATATCAGAAAGTAAATATACATTATGTCTGAGCAAGTCATGAAAATAGTGCATGAAATACCCTCCTGCATTCCAGCAGGATTCTGCTTTACTCCTATTTTCACAAACTACAAATGGAATTGAGGTGTTATTTCCTTTCCAATTAGAGATCAAAACACATTTAAGCTCAGTCTTTTGCCCATTTTAAAATTTGAGTTATGTGTCTTTTTGTTGTTGACTTGTAGGATTTCATTATATATTCTGGATATTAAACCCTTATCAGATATGTGGTTTCCACATATTTTCTCCCATACTGTAGGTTGTCTTTTTACTTTCATAAAGAAGTCTTTTTTCATTTTATCCTCAAAGAAGCTTTAGGATAGAGAATTGTCAGAGAGAATACATGTGATTCCCATATAACCAATGCCTTCCCCCTTTTGCCCTCTCCCTTATTAATATAACATTTTACATGCCAACGGTACATTTGTTAAAATTGATGTAAAAATATCGAAGCATTGCTACTAACCATGGTCAATGGTTAACATTTTGGATTATACACTTTTGTAGGTTTTGAAGAAATTTGAAATGTCCTGTATCCATTATTGCAAGATCATGCTGAACAATTCTAATGCCCTAAAAATGCCCTACATTCCATCTATTCTAGTCTTTCCTCCCCCTCCCCTTGGGACCTATAGTAACCACTAGATTTCAATTTTTGAAGAATAAGATTCATAGTTATTTTCAATAATATTGAGGGCTTGACATATTGGTCTGTTTTCTTTTATTAGGCACTGCCTATGTTCTCGAGAGATTCTTGTCCCTCTAATTGAGAACATAGCAGGACTCCCCAGGATGGGAGTTTGATATATTCTTGATTATTGTGTGGATCTCCACCCATTGATATAACACAAGACAAAATGAACACTTATATATTCCAAAGAAGCCTGGCCCATGTGTAACCTGTCCCATAAACCCCCACACATCCAACACCCTATACCAGTAACCCTCCCTTGCCATATTTGCCAAAGGAACATTTCCAACATTGTAATTTTAACCACAGACCTACAAATCCCCAGAGTTCACCTGCTCCTTCCCCTGACCCTCCCCCCAGTTCCATGGATAGTCCAACTCAAACCCCACAACCTACTCCCCCTCACAGACCAGCACCGCCAAACCCAATCACATCACTGCACCACTGTCACGCTCACCCACTGCACAACTACACCCTTCCAAGTTATCGTAACTTTTGCCCTTATGGGCATCTGCTCACCACCCTCTACTACCTTTCTGTCTCCTGTAAACCTGTCTTCTAGACTCTCTGTGAGTCTGCTCAATTTGCTTAATTCATATCAGAGACATCATGTAATATTTGTCCTTCAGTGCCTGACTTACTTCACTCAACATAAGGTCTTCAAGATTCATCCATGTTATCCCATGTGTTGATACTGCATTCCTTCTTACAGCTGAGTAATATTCCATTGTATGTATATGCCACAATTTGCTTATCCATTCATCTGTTGATGGACATTTGGGTTGCTTCTAACTTTTAGCAAAAGTGAATAATGCCACTGTGAACATTGGTGTGCATATATCTGTTTGTGTCCCTGCTTTCAATTCTTCTGCATATATACTCAGCAGTGGGATTGCTGGATCATATGGCAGTTCTATATTTAGCTTCCTGAGGAACCACCAAACTGGAAGAAAATGTCATTGTACATACAAGACAACAGATCTTACAATGATGAAAGACAATGTCTAAAAATATTTTTTTATTATTTCAAATTTTTAAAATATTTTTTTTGTATTTTATTGGTTATTTTTTAAATTATTATTTCATTTTCATATTAATTTTACTTGGTTTTGGTGGTTTCACTTTTGGAAAGACTTTGGATCACAGAAGGGTCACAGCAGGGGCAGGGGAGGATCAGTGATGCAGGGTGTCAATGATGGTGTGATACATGGGAAGGGCTTCATCTGGGGCATGCCTCTAAGACACAGGAATATGTTCAAGTGTTCATGGGATGTTGTCTTGGTGGGTAGAGATCCACACAATAACTGAAAGAATATTGAATTCCCATCCCAGGGAGTTCTGCTACATTCTCTAATAGGACAACAAGAATCCCCCGAGTTCAAGGGCAGTGCCTAGTAAAGGAAGAACAGATCATTATGTCAGGCCCTTGGTATCGATTGTACTTAAGAACCTTTTCTTGGGGACGGATGTGGCTCAAATGGTTGGGCGTCCGTCTCCCATATGGAGGGACCCGGGTTCGATACCCGGGACCTCCTGGTAAAAAAAAAGAAAAAAAAAGAACCTTTTCTTGTGAAATTGAAACTTAGCCTAGTATTATATACTGCCTAAGAGTTACCTCCTGAAAGCCTCCTTGTTGCTCAAATGTGCCCTCTCTCTAAGCCAAACTCAGCATATAAATGCACTAATCTTACCCCCCGGCATAGGACATGACTTCTTAGAATAAACCTCCCTGGCACCAAGGGATTATTACCAAGCACCAACTAGCAATGCATCTGGAAAAAGACCTTGACCGAAAGGGGGAAATATTAAATACAAATGAGTTTTTATGGCTAAGAGATTTCAGAGTGAGTCAGGAGGTCATTCCAGAGGTTATGCTTATGCAAGGCTCCGTAGGATCTCATTGACTGCCACAGTAAAAAGTGCCTCAATAGTGGGGTTTCTGAAGGCTCAAGAGACATCCAAACACTATAAGCAGGGCAGACAGCTCAGGAATTCAGCACCCTGTCAGTGGGCCTTATTTTGGACTTTAATTCTCCCCAGTATAACAGAATTCTCTACACGTGGCTCATCTGCTTCTTTTATTTTCACCTATAATTAGCACATGCTTGTTAAATATATGTTCTAGAGGCTTAAATCTTTGGTCCATCCATGTGTCAGTTGAGCCCTGAATTTCGGCAGAGTTGCAACACCTACCCTCCAGATCATTGAACTCACCCAGGACAACTAACAAGGGGATGTTAATAGACAATGACCAGGTCATATGGCAAATCTCTCAACTTCTTTAGGAACTCCTAAACAGTCCTCCACAGTGGCTGTACCATTCTACATTCCCACCAACAGCGAATAAGCGTTCCTATCATTCCACATCCTTTCCATCACTTGAAGTTCTCTATCTTTTCAGCAGTGGCCATTCCAATAGGTGTGAAATGATATCTCATTGTAGCTTTCATTTGCATTTCCCTAATCACTAGTGACATTGAACATTTTTTCAGGTTTTTTTTTTTTTTTTTTTTTCCCCACCATTTGTATTTCTTCTTTGGACAAATGTCTATTCAAGTCTTTTGTCCATTTTTAAAATCAGATCTTTTGTCTTTTTGTTGTTGAGTTGTAGCATCTCTTTTTATAAGTAATTCTTTTTTTTTTTTTTTTTTTTTTTTTACCAGGAGGTCCCGGGGATCGAACCCGGGTCCCTCCATATGGGAGACGGACGCCCAACCAGTTGAGCCACATCCGACCCCCATCTCTTTTTATAAAATGGAAATTAAACCCTTATTGGATATGTGATTTCCAAATATTTTTTCCATTGAGTCAGCTGCCTTTTCTCCCTTTTGACAAAGGCATTTAAGATCCAAAAGTGTTTAATTTTGAGGAGGTCCCATTTATCTATTTTTCATTTTGTTGCTTGTGATTTGGGTGTGAGGTCCAAAAAACCACAACCTATTACAAGATCTTGAAGATGTTTCCCTACATTTTCTTCTAGTAGTTTTATTGTCCTGGCTTTTATATTTAGATCTTTGATCCATTTTGAGTTGATTCTTGTATAGGGAGTGAGATAGAGGTCCTCCTTCATTCTTTTGGTTATAGATATTCAGTTCTCCAATCATCATTTTTGAAGAGACTCTTTTATCCTGTTAAAATGGACTTGGTAGGTTTGTCAAAAACCATTTGGTCTTAGGGTAAGGTTTTATTTCTGGACTCTCAATTCTATTCCACTAATCAATGTTTTATGCCAATACCATGCTGTTTTGACTACTGTAGCTTTGTAATATGTTTCAAGGTCAGACAATGAAATCCTGTTTTGCATGTGTGTGTGTGTGTGTGTTTAATTCATTCTGTCAGACTTTATCTTTTGATTGGGGAGTTTAGTCCATTCAAACTCAATGATATTACTGTAAATGCATTATTTACTTCCACCATTTTATTCTTTAGTTTTCATATGTCATATCTTATTTTTGTTTGTCTTTTTACTCTTTTGGTTATCCTTTCTGCTATTCTTGCCTTCTACACTCTCCTCCAAGCCTCTCTTTCCTGTCTTTTTCTTTCAGGCTGTAACGCTGTCTTTAATATTTCCTGCAAAGGCAGATACTTTTTTCACATATCTCTTAGTTTCTCTTTGTGAATATTTTAAACTCACCTTCATATTTGAATGACATTTTTACCAGATAAAGAATTCTGGGCTGGCAATTTTTCCTTTCAGTATCTATCCTATTGTATTATACCACTATCTTCTCGCCTCCATGGTTTCTGGTGAGAAATCCACACTAAGTCTTACTGGGTGTCCCTTGTATGTGATGGTTTGCTGCTTCCCTTGCTGCTCTCAGAATTTTCTCTTTATCTTTGAAGTTTGACATTCTGAGTAGCATGTGTCTTGAAGTAGGTCTGTTCGGATTTATTCTGATTCGGGTATGCTGTGCTTCTTTGACATGTAATTTCATTCCTTTTATAAGAGTTGGGAAATTTTCAACCATTATTTCCTCAAATACTCTTTCTACCCCTTTTCCGTTCTCTTTTCCTCCAGAAACTCACATGACAGAACAATGTATGTTATTGCACTTCATGTTGTCATTCAATTCCCTGAACTCCTGCTCAATTTTTTCCATTCCTTTCTCCTTCTGTTCTTCTCTTTCTTTATTTTTAGCTGTTTTGTCTTTTGTATCACTTATTCTTTCTTATATCATTTTGAGTCTGCTGTTGTATACCTCTAAGTGTTTTTTTATCTCACCTGGCATGACTTTCATTCCCATGAGCTCTGTTACATTTCTTTTCATGTTTTCAGATTCTTCTTTGTGCTTGCTCAGTGTCTTCTTGATGTCATTTATCTCTTTAGCCATATTGTCTTTCAACTCAATTTGATTTTGGAAATTTGTATGAATCTCATTGATTAATTGTCTCAAATCCTGCATCTCTTCTGGGGCTTTGATATATTCCTTTTCTTGGGCCGTGTCTTCTATTTTCTTAGTATGGCTTGTAATTTTTTGCTGATATTTAGGCATCTGATTAGGTTGGTAAGTTTACTCAGATGCTTAGTTTCTCTCTTTTTTATTGTGATTTAGTGGCCTGAGGCTGTGTGTTACTGCTGTTCTTTGATTTTTTGTTCAACCTGTTCTGGATCCTAGGATTATCCTTGTTAGTTGCTCAAAACTGGGCTCTGGACCCAGTAATGAGTTGCAGACCCACTTCCTAGGCCCTTCGGGAGGTAGGCTGTAAAGACGGGAAAAAACCTCTCTTACTTATTTACTTTTAATTTCCTCACATGCACGTCCTGGTCTGCCAGCAGATGGCGCTCTATGGCAGACCTCTCAGTTCAGTGCCTGGTCAGGGTGTGTTTGCTGCAACTTGGGCTAGATCAATGCAATAGACGTTCCTGCTTGGGGGCTAAGAGCCTTGATTTCAAACTTTCTCTGAGGTAGTTCTCCAACCTTTGCTGGCAACCACATCCCTTTTTCCCACGAGGAAATGATCTCACTCCCCTCTGTGTCCTCAACAATCAATCCCAGTCAGTAGAGAGGGAGAGTTAGAGGGTCGGATCTCTTTAGTCCAGATCTCTGGAATCCCTTGCTGGATCCCAAGGTAAACAATGCTGTAGCCCCACCAGTCCTGGAAGCATTCATGAGACACCACAGACCAAATTTGGGGGTCAAATGCTGATTCAGCCTTTGGCTGTGTCCCTCTTTCTCCCCTTTTGGGGAGGTGGATGCCTGGGGCCCCCTTTGTCTGTAGCCACTGGTCCCCAGGCCTCAGTACTCAAAAGTGTTTTTAGTGTGAGAGAGGTTGCCGGCAGTAGCAGCTGCTGCTTTTAACTCATAGTTTTGCCGTTGTGATTCTTTTCCTTTGTCCGTCTCTCTTCTGGGTGGTATCCAGCCTTCCCCTGGTGTTCTAAACCCTAAAAGGTTTTTTTTCAGGGCCATTTCTGCCTATCCTCTACTTATTTTTCTGGGAGAGAAGAAAATTCCATGTCTTTCTAGTCTGCCATCTTCCTGGAAGCCCTGGCCCTTGTTAATTGCATGTGGCCTTATAAACCAATTTGTTATTTTCTATACATTTTTATATTCTATAGCTGCTCTTGAAATTTTATTTTTGCCTTTTACGCTCCATTTTGTTACCATCCTTGCATTTATTAGTTAGTCTTAACTGTTTAACCGCTTCATGATATACCTACTGCACCAATCTTTTTGTTTGCTTGTTTTTTTTTTAATCTTGTGGTTTGTCTTTTTATTGTTGAGTTGTAGCATCTCTCTTTTTTTTAACTTTACTTTGTGCATTTAATAATTGAAAATATAAACAATTAAAAACCAAAAAGTAAATACAGATGAATAAATACATACATTTCTCAATTAAATGTACTGGATACATATACTTTTTTTTAATCAAACAATATATTACACAATATATTTAGTTCATAGTAACGCAGTCATACAGTATTTGTCCTCTGTGTCTGGCTTCCTTTGCTCAACATAATGTCATCCAGGTTCATCCATGTTGTCATATTCTTTATGGCTTCATTTCTTCCTACAGCTGCATAATATTCCATCGTGTGACAAGACCACAGTTTGTTTATCCATTTGTCTTTTGATGGACACCTGGGTTCTTTCCAACTTTTGGCAATCGTGAATAATGTTGCTATGAACATCGGTGTGCAGATGTCTGTTCGTGTCACTGCTCTCAGTTCTTCTGGGTATATACCCAGTAGTGGTATTGCCAGGTCATGTGGCAAGTCTATATTCAACTTCTTTAGGAACTGCCAAACAGTGTTCCACAGTGGCTGTACCATTCTGCATTCCCACCAACAGTGAATAAATGTTCCTGTCTCTCTATATCCTCCCCGACACTTGTAGTTCTCTTTTTTTTTTATTTTTTTATTTTAAAAGATGTTTAGATTACATAAATATTACACAAAAAATACAGGGATTTCCATGTTCTAATAGGAGCCATTCTGATAGGTGTGAAATTATATCTCATTGTAGTTCTGATTTGCATTTCCCTAATCATTAGTGATGTTGAGCATTTTTTTAGATGTTTGGCATTTGTAGTAGTTCTTTGGACAAATGCCTATTCAATTGTTTTGTCCATTTTTTAATCAGATCATTTGTCTTTTTGTTGTTGAATTGTGGCATCTCTTTATATACCCTGGATATTAAACCCTTATCAGATATGTGATTTCCAAATATTTTTTCCCATTGAGTTGGCTGCCTTTTCACCCTTCTGACAAAGTCCTGTGAGGTGCAAAAGTGTTTAATTTTGAGGAGGTCCCATTTATCAAATTTTTCTTTTGTTGCACGTGCTTTGGGTATAAGGTCCAAGAAACCATCACCTACTACAAGGTGTTGAAGATGTTTCTCTACATTTTCTTCTAGTAGTTTCATGGTCCTGGCTTTTATATTTAGATCTTTGATGCATTTTGAGTTGATTCTTGTATAAGGGGTGAGATAGGGACCCTCTTTCATTCTTTTGGTTATAGATATCCAGTTCTCCCAACACCATTTGTTGAAGAGACTGTTTTGTCCCGTTAACATGGACTTGGTAGGTTTGTCAAAAAACAGTTGATTGTATAGGTGAGGGTTTATTTCTGGGTTCTCAATTATATTCACTGATCAATGTGTCTATCTTTATGCCAGTACCATGCTGTTTTGACCACTGTAGCTTTGTAATATTTTTTAAGGTCAGGCAATGAAATTCCTCCCACATCACTCTTCTTTTTTAGAATGCTTTTGGCTATTCTGGTGCACATTCCCTTCCAAATGAATTTGGTAGTTGCCTTGTCTAATTCTGTAAAGTAAGCTGTTGGGATTTTGATTGGTATTGCATTGAATGTATAAATCAGTTTGGGTAAGATTGACATCTTCACAATATTTATTCTTCCAGTCCATGAGGACAGAATGTCTTTCCATTTGTTTAGGTCTTTTTAAAATTTCTTTTAGCATTGTTTTGTAGTTTTCTACATATAGGTCCTGTACTTCTTTGGTTAAATTAATTCCTAGGTATTTGAGTCTTTTTGTTGCTATTGAAAATGGAATTTTTCCCCTGATTTCCTCCCCAGATTGTTCAGTACTAGTCATACAAAAACATCACTGATTTTTGCGCATTGATCTTGTATCCTGCTACTTTGCTGAACTCATTTATTAGCTCAAGTAGCTTTGTCATGGATACTTCAGGATTTTCTAAGTACAGGATCATGTCATCTGCAAACAGTGAGAGTTTTACTTCCTCCTTTCCTATTTGGATGCCTTTAATTTTTTTTTTTTTTTTTTTCTTGTCTAATTGCCCTAGCTAGAACTTCTAGTACAATATTGAAAAACAGTGGTGACAGTGGGCATCCTTGTCTTGTTCCTGATCTTAGAGGGAAAGCTTTCAACCTTTCTCTGTTGAATGTGATGTTGGCTGTGGGTTTTTCATATATGCCTTTTATCATATTGAGGAATTTCCCTTTTTTTTCCTATGTTTTGAAGTGTTTTTATCAAGAAAGGATGCTGGATTTTGTCGAATGCCTTTTCTGCATCGATTGATATGATTGTGGTTTTTTCCTTCAATTTGTTAACTTAATGTTTTACATTGATTGATTTTCTTATGGTGAACCAGCCTTGCATACCAGGAATAAATCCCACTTGGTCGTGATGTGTAAGTCTTTTGATATCCTGTTGGATTCGATTTGCCAGTATTTTGTTGAGAATTTTTGCATCTATATTCATTAGAGAGATTGGCCTGTAATTTTCTTTTCTTGTAGTATCTTTATCTGGCTTTGCTATTAGGGTGATGTTGGCTACATAAAATGTGTTGGGTAATTTTCCCTCCTCTTCAATTTTTTGGAAGGGTTTAAACAGGATTGGTGTTAATTCTTTTCAAAATGCTTGGTAGAATTCACCCTGTGAAGCCATCTGATCCTGGACTTTTCTTTGCTGGGAGATTTTTGATGACGGATTCAATTTCCTTAAATGTGATTGGTTTGTTACATTCTTGTATTTCTTGCAGCGTCAGTGTAGGTTAGTTGTGCATCTCTAGGAATTTTTCCACTTCATCTAGGTTGTCTAGTTTTTTTGGCATATAGTTTCTCATAATATCCTCTTATGATTCTTTTTATTTCTGTGGGGTCATTTGTAACTTACCCCCTGTCATTTCTGATTGTATTTATTTGCATCTTCTCTCTTTTTTTCTTTGTTAGTCTAGCTAGGGGTTTGTCAATTTTACTGCCAGAGAACCAGCTTTTGGTTTCATTGCTTTTCTCTATTGTTTTTTTATTCTGATTTTCATTTATTTCTGCTCTAATCTTTATTATTTCTTTCTTCTGCTTGCTTTGGGATTGGTTTGCTGTTCTTTTTCTAGTTTCTCAAGTTGTTCAGTTAAATCTTTGAGTTTAGCTTTTTCTTCTTTTCTAATGTAGGCATTTAGGGCTATAAATTTCCCTCTCAAGACTGCGTTCACTGTATCCCATAAATTTTGATACGTTGTGTTCTAGTTTTCATTTGTCTCAATATATTTACTGATTTCACTTGCAATTTCTTCTTTGACCCACTGGTTATTTAGGAGTGTGTTGTTCAGCCTGCACACATTTGTGAATTTATGGTTTTCCTGTCT
The DNA here is from genome assembly GCA_026826555.1 of Tolypeutes matacus. Classification (NCBI taxonomy): domain Eukaryota; kingdom Metazoa; phylum Chordata; class Mammalia; order Cingulata; family Chlamyphoridae; genus Tolypeutes; species Tolypeutes matacus. The sequence goes on along the minus strand of JAKSZT010054540.1, from coordinate 15,170,099 downwards.
ATTATTGATTTCCAGTTTCATTCCATTATGATCTGAGAAGGTGCTTTGTATAATTTCAATCTTTTTATATTTATTGAGAGCTGCATTGTGACCTAACATGTGGTCTAACCTGGATAAAGATCCATGGGCACTTGAGAAGAATGTATAACCTGCTGAGTTTGGATGCAATGTTCTAAGTCTGTTCAGTCTAACTTGTTTATCGTATTGTTCAAGTTCTGTTTCCTTGTTGATCTTCTCTCTAGTAGTTCTAATGATGTGAGTGGGGTGTTGAAGTCTCCAATGATTATTGCAGATATGTCCGTTTCTCCCTTCGGTTTTGCTAGAGCTTGTCTCATGTATTTTGGGGCACCCTGGTTAGGTGCACAGATATTTATGACTGTTTTATCTTCCAAGTGGATTGTCCCTTTTATTAATATATAATGGCCTTCTGTATCTCTTATAACTTTTTTGCATTTAAAGTCTGTTTTGTCTGATACTAGTATAGCTACCCCTGCTCTTTTCTGGTTACTATTCGCGTGGAGTACCTTTTTCCAACCTTTCACTTTCAGCCGGTTTGTATCCCTGGGTCTAAGGTGAGTTTCTTATAAGCAGCATATGGATGGCTCATGTTTTTTTATCCATTCTATCAGCCTGTATCTTTTGATTAGGGAGTTTAATCCATTCACTTTCAATGATATTACTGTAAATGTACTATTTACTTCTTCCATTTTATTCTTTGATCTTCATATGTCATTTTATTGTTGTTTGTCTTTTTATTCTTTTGGTTATCTTTTCTGCTATTCTTTCTTCTATACTCTCCTCCAAGCCTGTCTTTCCTGTCTTTTTCTTTCAGGTTCTAAGGCTTCCTTTAATATTTCCTGCAAAGGTGGATTCTTTTTTGCAAACTCTCTTAGTTTTTGTTTGTGAATATTTTATACTCACCTTCATGTTTGAAGGTCAGTTTTGCTGGATAAAAAATTCTTTCTCTTTCAGTATTCTAATTGTATCATACCACTGTCTTCTTGCCTCCATAGTTTCTGAAGAGAAATTTGAGCTAAGTCTTACTGGACATCCCTTGTACATGATGTTTTGCTTCTCTCTTGCTGCTCTGAGAATTTTGTCTTTTTCTTTGACACTCGACATTCTGAGTAGTATGTGTCTTAAAGTAGGTCTATTTGGATTTATTCTGATTGGGGTACTGTTGCAGTTGGGCAGTTTGTAATTATGAATTCCAAAAATATAATTGGATCATGCTTGTAAACTGATCTGTTAATCTGGGCATGATTAAGTTATGATTAGGGTGTTGACTGGCCACGTCAGTAGGGTGTTGAGCCCCACCCCTTGGTGGGTGGGGTATCGAATATAAAAGGCAAGGCAAAGGACAGATGGAGCAGATTTTTTTTTTTTTTTTTTAAAGATTTTTTAAATTTATTTATTCATTTATCCCCCCCTTGCTGCTTGTGCTCGCTGGGTCAGCTAACCACGCCATGTGGGCGGGCTTGCCTTCACCAGGAGGCCCCGGGAACCAAACCCGGGGCCTCCCATATGGTAAACGGGAGCCCTACTGATTGAGCCACAGCCGCTTCCCGATGGAGCAGATTTTGAATAGCAGTTTTGACGTTGGAGTTTTGATGTTGGAGAGAAGGCCCCGGGATAGAGACAAGCCGTTCGCTGAAAGTTTACAGCTGGACTTGTGGAGAGAAGCAAAGCCTAGAAAGCCTCATAGTCTACAGCTGACCTTGTGGAGGAAACAGAGGGGCTGAGTCCGGAGAGAAACACAGCCCCAGGAAGAAAGGAACCCAAGAATCCTGAACCCTGGCAAACGTCGACAGCAGTAGTGCTCCAACACGTGGCAATGGACTTTGGTGAGAGAAGAAACTTAACACTTTATGGCCTGGTATCTGTGGACTTCTACCCCAAATAAATACCCTTTATAAAGACCAACCCATTTTTGGTATTTCACATTAGCACCCCTTTGGCTGACTAAGAAAGGGATGGTGTGCTTCTTGGACATGTAAGTTTATTTCTTCCATAAAAGTTGGGAAATTTTCAGCTATTATTTCCTCAAATACTCTTTCTGCCCCTTTGCCCTTCTCTTCTCCTTCTGGAACTCCCAGGAAACTTATGTTGTTTCATTTTGTGTTGTCATTCAACTCTCTGAGCCCCTGCTCAATTTTTTCCATTCTTTTCTCTCTTCAGTTTTGGCTGTTCTGTCTTTGGTATCACTTATTCTTTCTTCTTTCATTTCAAGTCTGCTGTTGTATGCCTCAAATGTTTTTTTTATTTCACCTATTGTGTCTTTCATTCCCATGAGCTCTGTTACTTTTCTGTTCAGGATTTCACATTCTTCTTTACATTCGCTCAATGTCTTCTTGATGTCATTTATCTCTTTAACCATATTGTCTTTCAACTCATTAATTTGATTTTGGAAACTTCTGCACATCTTGCTGATTAGTTCTCTGAAGTTCTTCATCTCTTCTGGGGCTTTGATATATTTCTTTTCTTGGGCCATGTCTTTTATTTTCTTAGTATGGCTTGTAATTTTTTGCTGATATCTAGGCATCTGATTAGGATGTAGTTTACTCAGATGCTCCATTTCTTTCTCTTTTGTAGGGATTTAGTGGCAGGAGGTTCTTTAATTTTTGGCTTGACCTGGATTGTTAGTATTGTCCTGCTGGTTGCTCAAAACTGGGCACTGGACCCAGTAATTGGTTGTAGGGTCACTTCCTAGGGCCTTGGGCAGGGAGGCTATAGAGGCTGGAAAAAGCCTCTTCTACTTATTTTTAATTTTCTTGTGTGCACTTCCTTGGTCTGCCAGGAGACAGCGCTTTTTGGCAGCTCTCAGTTCAATACCTGGTCGGAGTGTGTTTGTTACAAGACAGACCAGATCAATGTGATAATAGAGCTTCCTGTCTGGTGGTTAGGAGCGTTGTAATTGACACTTTCTCTGAGACAGTTCTCCAGCCTCCTCTGGCAGCCCCCTCTCATTTCCCAACTAGGAAATATTTCCACTCCCCTTTGAGGCCTCAACAATCAGTCCCAGTTAGTAGAGGAGGAGATTGGGAGGGTTGTATAACTTTAGCCCCTTGCAGTCTCCAAGGCAAACAATGGCACAGCCCCACCTGGCCTGGAAGGGCTCTTGGGACACAGCAGACCAAATTTGTGAGTCAAAAGCTGAGTCAGCCTTAGGCTGTGTCCCTCTCTTTCCCCATTCCTGGAGCATCCTCAACAATTAGTCCCAGCTAAAAGAGAGGGAGACTGCGAGGGTCGAGAGTCGAGGCTTGGATTTCTCCAGTCCTTCACTGGCTCCCAGGGCAAATCACTGTGTGGTCTCACCTGGCCTGGAAAGGCTCGTGGGACACAGCAGGCCAAATTTGTGAGTCAGAAGCTGAGTCCGCCTTAGGCTGTATCCCTCTCTCTCCCCTTTCCTGGGGTGGTAGATCCCTGGAGCCCCCTTTGTCTGTAGTTGCAGGCCCAGAGGCCCAAGAATTCTTAAGTGTCTTTAGTGCTCGGGATGGTGCCAGGCAGCAGCAGCTGCTGGTTTCAACTCATGGTTCTGTCCTCGCAATTTTCCTCCTTTGTCCCTCTCTGCTCTGAGTGGTTTCCAGCCTTTGCCTGCTGTCCATTTTAAACCGTAGAAGATCTTTTTCAGGGCTGTTTCAGCCTGTCCTCTAGCTATTTTTCTGGAGGAGAAGCACCAATCTTAATTTTGGCTCCTCTTTTAGGTAATATTTCCAAGAACGATAGCTCAGTTGAATATGTCTTGCAGCAACTTTCCTAGGAAGAGGGGTATATTTTCTCATACTTTGTATATCAGAGTCTTTTGGTTGTCATTCATTGTGTTGATATAAATGACAACTTATCTGAGAATAGTTTTTGTGTCATAACCTTTACTTCTTAAAAATACTGCCATTGTGCTCCATTGTTTTCTGAGCCTTGGTGGTCTTGGAGGAGAAGGCTAAGACCAGCCTCACTTCCTTATTTTTAGGTTAACTGTATTTTCTGCTGGGTGCTTCCAAAATAATTTCTTGTCCTCGAAATTTAAAAATGTCCTGAGGTTATTATGTATATCTAGATTTGGTTCTCTTTTGAGAATTTTTGCATGATTAGTCTTTTATATATTGTCTCATTTTTTTTGTCTAAGTTTTCTTTTGCTTTCCTTCAATATTATCTGTTTCAATTAAGACAGTCTTGGTAGATGAAGTTTCTGCTCTCTAGTTTCCATGCTTATTCTCTTATGACTTACTTTCATCTTTTTTTCTTTCTCCTATATATTCTGAGAACAACTGAACTTCTTTCTTCATGCCTGATGTGATTTTCTCCAATGTCAAATCAACTCATCATTTTCTCCAAAGGAGATTTAAAACTGATTATTTTCCACTTCCTTGCAGTCTCCTTTCAACAGCCTGCATTTATAGATCAACCTATATCTTAAATCCTTATATTCATCTCACCTTGAACTCTTCGTAATGTCTTTTGTTCTTATTTTATTGAGATGTTATTAAGATTTAGTATTTAAGTTGTTTATGAAGCAGATAATTTCTAAATTTTTGTACACTCTTAATAGAAACAAGTTATAATTTTTTGAGCCTTTAATTTGACAAGGCATTGTACTAAATACTTTATAAATAATCTCGTAATCCTCATGACATCCGTCAAAGAGAAATTATCCTCATTTTTCTTATGAGGAAATTAGTGTTTAAAAGGCTTATTAAAAAAAAACATTTAAAAGCCCTAGGTCTCAAATCCCAAAGTAAGTAACCTGAAGGACCAAGAGGTTAAGCCCAGGGCTGTCTGGCTCCAAAGCCTATATTCCTAACTACTCTGCTATACTATCTCCTTTATAAATGGTTTTCAATTATTTATATTTCAAGCAAATAGAGAAATAATGCTCCCCTTTCTCATTTGCTGGAGATGTTTATCATTGCCCCGTTTTATCTATCTTGTATTTATGGCTCTGTCTCTGTTAATCATCCTTGAAATGAGAGATCACTGAAGTCTTGGGTTTGCCCGCCGAGAGACCAGGGATACTTATGGAATTATTTTCGCAGGAGCTTCCCCTTCCTCTCCCAATCCACTGGAACTTGTGAAGTCTGTTGTAACAGACCAGTTACAATGTTATTTACCCGCTGGAGAGGTTGTGTTCTGGAGTAACAGGGGCACTGGATTTTGTAATCATAAAAGACCCAGATTCAAATTCCACAACGCCATTTACTAGCTATGTAGCTTGGGCAAGATACTTAATTCTTCTGAAACGCTAGTGACCGCTCAGTTACAAGGTCCACGTGCCCATTAAGAGAGGCGTAGTGCAGGTAGAGCGCCGACCGGAAACTCGCAGCCCAGGGGCGGCTGCCCGAGGCTCAGCACGTGGATGGCCTGTTGGGCTCCGCTCCGGCGGGACCCGCCTGGCCTCGAGAGCCAGTCCCAGCATGCACTGCTGCCTCGCCGCCCGTGCTCACTCCTCGGCCTCAGGACAGAGCGAATGAGGTGCGTGGGGAGGACGCGGCCGCTGATGGAGGACTAGGTGTGAGCGCCAGGAGGCAGGCCGAGATCCGGTCCCGGCTCAGGCCGAGACCCTGTCCCCGCGGGCCAAGGCCCTGTGCCTGTCCCCGCGCAGGCTAAGGCCCTGTCCCAGCTCAGGTCGAAGCTGGGCCCTGCCCATCCCCACGCAGGCCACAATCTGTCCCTGTAACCGGTCCCTGCGCAGGCTGAAGTCAGGCCCTGTCCCGGCGTAGGTTAAATCTGGATTGCCATCCCCCTCATGGCATGCCCCAGTGCCCTCGAACCTGCAAAGTCTTTAGGAGTGTCTCGGGTCTCCCTGTAGCATAATTCTCCCAGGTCAGAAGGTTTTCCATCTTGGCCTTTGCCTTATTGTTATCTATGGTAGGAATTGGGAGGAGGGTTGCTAGGTTGGCTCCATCTTCTCTGGGCATTAACCTCACCCTGGTAAGTAGAGATGTAGCCAAGATTTCTAGTGGTGTCTGAGGTCAGCCCTGGAGACTGTCTTCAAGTTGGCTGAGGGCCTGGACTTGAATCCAAATGCCACCATTGCCCATTTTAAACCACAAAACTTCTTAGTGTAGACTTTGTTTTTCTCACCTGAAAGTTATTGCCCCTATGCCATAATTTTAAACAAACACCAAAAATACCCCCTTTGTTTTCTCTGAATTCAACAAAAATTATGTAGGGCCCAGTATGTGCCTAGAACCCTCTGAGGAGCTGGGACTTCAAAGATGAAAAAGGCACTGACTTGTTTCCTTGTAGGCATAGTTTGGAGCCCTAAATCATCCTGATACTTGATACTTGCTCAAGTTTTTCTTTTATCCCATCAGAAAATGTCTCTAAATCCACTAGAATGATTTGGTTCTAGAATCTAAGTTGTATGTGCAGTTGTAGGGAGGGTAAAGAAATCCAATTAGGTTGGATTGGGTAATGTTTAAATTGTGCATCACCATCCATTAAAGGGCCCAGAAACCAACTTAGTGGTCCAGACCAGCATTTTAAAAATTAAATAGTCCAGATTTGACTAGAATAGATGATAGAGATCATAACAAATAGTAAGGATAAGTATTGTTCTGTGGAACTTTGGTTTCAGTTATCTATATTTATATGTGTGTTAGGTCATGATGTAAAATGTATTTAATTATGGATTACATTTTTAAAAACGAGTCACTGATTTGAATTGGGATATTATGTCTCTAGAAAGTGCCCTTGTAATAGAAATAATCTATCTTGAGTTCTAATTGTTTCTATGACTAGAGCTGTAGAATTGAATGGAATTTTTGCCCTAATTAGCTCCATGTTTTACATTTATTTTATGTAGTATTAGCATGGCATGGGTTTGAGTGTTTGACACATCGTGTTAAGTATAGATCATTGCTGACGTGTGAGGAATAGAGCAGCAGAATTGCTCCAGTATGTGGGATCAGTCACTCTGGTGGTGGCCAATTATGGAAGCCATGAGTCATCATTGTTACCATGAAAATATGCATGATTTATAGGTTACTGCTGCTAGTGCCATGTGTGACCGTTTGAGGATCTTTGCTTTACATTGTTCCTTCTGATACTAGTTAAGTAGTTTAACAGTCTGAGAGTTCTGTGGTGTATTAAAAAAAAAAGCATTCCCAAGGCAGAAGGGGTTTTGTTATTTGTGTTCAGATAATTTTCATTTCAGCTCTGACAAAAGACTAAAAATCAATTTAAATGAAATCTGAAGCTTTTAACACTGATTGTAGTATTTTATATTTTTATTTATTTGTTGGTTGGTTGGTTTTAATTTTAAGGATTTAAATAGGTAGAAGTTTGGACTATATTTCTACAAGATAATTTCCCGGCATACTATTTATCCTCCAATGTTTAGGTCAAACATTTAGTCTGTAAATGGTTAGCCTCCCAGTTTGCAAATAGGCCTTGAAGACAGTTTAATGTAACCAACAAACTATTTTTATTTTAAACATCCTTACTTGTGCATATCTGCTATGATAGGAATTCAATAAATGTTTGAATGAAGGTTATAATTATAAGTTATTTATCTAAACAGTGGTATATATTATTAGTTTTTAGTGAAACTTATTTTTTACATGTGGTTTCTTTTATGAGCAACTGACTTTTGGAAGCTATGAGCCTTTTGACTGAAAAGAGATAAGAATAGGAATAATCCTGTCCTTTATACTTTAAACAGTACCCAGTGGTAAAACAGGTGATTTGACATCTGAATTTCTAATTCAAAGCAAAAGGAAAAAAAAAGAAAAACAGCCGCAGCATAATGTAACAGGTGTGTGTGTGTGTGTGTGTGTATTATTTTTCCTGAGTTGAGATCTCAGTAGATGCCAGTGAGGGATACTTTATAATCAATGCGGTATATGGTGTTTTACTCCTATCCCTTTTGCACCTTCCAAGGAGTGGGGCACCCAGCACTTGCTGTTTAGTTCATTTTGTCTGTTGACAGTCTCCCAACAGAGGGAGAGCCAGCAGCTCTTGACATTGAAGGGGTGTGTTCTCTTTCTCTAGCCACAGCCAAAGCTCCAGACTCTAAAATAGCTGAAAAGCAGGGATCATATCTGCCTTGTTCACTGTGATATCCTTAATGTCAGGCACATAAGAGCTGCCCAATAAATAGTTGTTGAATGACTGAAATGAGGAAAAGCAGCATCAGAAGACGTATATGCATACTTCTTTAAAATGAAGGGGAGGGGATCAGATTTAGCTCAGTGGTTGAGTATCTGCTTCCCATGTACAAGGTCCTGGGTTCAATCCCTTGTACCTCCTAAAAATTAATTAAATAAATAAACTGCACTTTAAAAAAAAAAAAAAGGAAGGGGAAAAGCTTATTATCATTAGATCCTTAACTAATATTACTTAAGTTCTCCTCTGAACCTGTCAGTGTTCCTGAGGTGAAATCTGGGATCAGGGTGTTTGCAGTCTCATGGAGACAGGGCACAAGTCTTTATGCATGTTTACACATGCAGACCCACACACAAACACACACACTGATAAATTGTATTACAGAAGCATTTTATACTGGTAAAACAGTACTTTACTATGCTGCACTATTAAAAAATAGGGCTGTACATAAAATGGGGCTAATGGTACAATTTGGATAATATGTGAGAGAAAAGTTGATTTGGGTTGGTTTGAGAGGCAAGGTCTCCTGGAGGAAATGGGTGAGACCCAGATAAGGAGGGATCACAGGTGGGGCATGGCCACAGGTCACAGTGAACATGCCACTGGCTCAGCTGAAGGGGAGATTGGTATTGGGGTATCGTGGAGAGTAAGGTAGGATAGGTTGTATGGGGATCATGTTTTACAGGGTGATTAAAGAAATAGACATAGAAGTTTAGATGTAATATAACTAGCATAAAAACACCATAAGTTCTGGAGCAAGGAAGTTATATGATGAGGGCTGTGTTTTAATATTACTTGACAGCAGTAAGTGGAAGGCAACTCTGCCCCAGGAACCAGAAAGGCTAAGAAAACAGCTTCCTAGGACTGGAATCTCAGCACCACTCTTAGACTGGGAATGTTCGGGTCAGTCTAGATGCTATGGCAGCACAAAAGCAATCAATGCGGGGAAATGTATTTGGTTTAGAACTGCCTTGAGAGGGCCTGGAAGTGATGAGACAGTGACCAAACCCATCAAACAGCCACAATCCTATTAAGCTTGGTCTGCATTTTTTTGATGCCCTGTGGAGTAGCACAATCTTTTGTTATGATGTGTCTTATTCTTGGAAATGGGTCCTAGTTGGCTGGCATCATGAAACTTGTGCTTTTCATAGGGTACCCCATCCTGCTTTTTAAAAAACCCCACCAAAGAATTCATAGGCTGAAAAGAGGTACTCATTCTTGGGTGTCTTAGGTTTCCCAAGCAGTTCATCTCCCAGTTCTTTGTCAGCACATGTCATGGTAGAGTCTGAGATAGTAGGTAGGAAAAGATCAAGAGTTGAAAGATAGATAGTGATCTCCTTGAGGTCAGGAACATTGTCTTCATTTTTGTATTTCTAGCACCTCACATAATTCATTTGAATAATGGAGGGATAAGGAACACTTTGTTCCTTCATTGTCTTGTTGACACATAAAATGGTATTGGTAACCAGACCTTTATTCAAACACTGGTGTCTTATCTTCTATTTCCTCCTATCTGTTCAATGCTGTCTACTCAAAGCATATAAAATGTTGACTTAGATGTTCAATACAATGTTTGGTAAAGGGATTGCATATATTAATGCTAATAAGTTCTACCTTTAAAGATGGAGACAAGCATGGGGTTGGTTATTTGGGGAATGAAAGCTTTATCTACCCACTTCTGTTTGTTTCCTGATTCTATATTATGCAGTCTTTATAAATATAAATATATTTATATTTATATGCTTACATCTCTGTATGCATCCCTCTGCACCTCTATATAATAGGTTTGTAAATACTTTTGCTCATCTGTGTGAATGTGTGCCCATGGCCGTTTTGGCAGTTGTCCTGTATTTTTATTAACTCCTTCAAAAAATATGTGCCTGCCACATAGTATAAACTAAACAAATAACTGTTCAATGAACTAGCTAATGGTCACTATGTCCAGAGAATTTTAATGGGTGCTACTTAGAGACTTTACCACAGTGCTTGTCCTCAAGATTTAATTGGAGAAACTAAGTCTAAATGCACAACATAGATTCTGTTACAAATTAATATGGAAAGAAAACCTATAGATTAATAATAATAATAATAATAATAACAGCTAACATTATTATAGTACTTACTATGTGCCAGGTACTGTTCTAAGGGCTTTTATATAGTTTAACTCATTTAATGTTTTTACAAGTCTATAAGGTATTACCATTATTTTCCTCTTTTTACTGTTGAGAAACCAGAGGGCTCTTGAGTTTAGGTGACTTATCTTGAATCACACACGTAATAGGAACAAAATCATATATTGAGCACAAAATGGGACTTGTCTGGAGGAGACAAGTTGAACTATGTCCTGCCTGCCCATGCCAGCCACACCTATGACCAGGAGCTGTGGTGCAAAAGTAGCACAGCTCAGACCATCTGGCTGGAGATGGTAAACCGACAGGCTGTTGAGAAATGGTTATGATGAGAGCCTGTACTCAATATAAAATTTGATCTGGCTTGCGTAAAGCACAATGGCCTTCCCAGGGAACATGCCAAATTGATTTTAAGAACTCTTTGCTTCAAGTCTTCAAGGGAAAAATCTCCCCACCTCCCAAGAAGCTCAAAATAGAACTTGCCATCTTCATGACACCCAATACTGACTTTAAGTTTTGAAAGAACCCAATAAAAGTTACCTCTGAAAAAAAGTAACTATTGTTACATTTACACCATTGTAAATACACAGATACATAAATTTATTTGATGTGTTTTTTTTTAACATTGAGTTCTGACTGTGCCAGAAACTGTTCTAACCCCTGAGAATTCAGCAGTGAACAAGGCTTTGGTAACAAGTGCCCAGGAGAAAAATAAAGCAGAAGAGGCAATCAAAAGTTAAGGAGACATCTCCCACAGTGTGGAGGTGTGGGAGGTGGGTAACATGGGAATCCCAGTGTAATATTTTGGGTAATCTAAGCACCTCTTAAAATATATGTATATATATATATAAATAACATTTTTGTAAGCAAATACACATATATGCATATATATTTATATATCATTTTGCAAATGTTTGTATGTATTGTGAAAATTTTGATTTTTACCCCTAATTAAAAAAAAAAAAAAAAAAAAAAAAAGTTAAGGAGAAATAATATACTCTGGAGCAGCCTGAATGTATGGAAATCATTAGTTCTCATGATTCTTGTGACTACTTCTGATTATCCTCTCATGAGTTTTCTCACTTGCTTACAAAGTGGTCTCTCAAATTATTGGCCAGGGAACTTTACAATTTTAGAGAAGGGAAAAATGTGGAACTTTGAGTGGGGTGCAGGTGGGGATGTAATTCATTTTGGGGATTTAGGTGAATCATGTAGTAACCCTGTTTTATGTGTAAGATGTAGTCTTTAAATTCAGTCAGTTTAAGTATTAACCCAGGCATTTGTGAAGGTGCTTATTTTGTTATATCCCACAGGATATTTTACACACACTTATTTAAAGAATACTGTGGGAGCATTTTGACTTAAAATTTCTGTCTATGAGCAAAACTTTCTATGTGAAGTGTCTATGAAAATGATTAAGATGAAATATTCAAAGAAAATGGAGATTGTTGGTAAAATCTCAAAATATTGGACTAGTTAAGATTGATATGGCCAAACCTGCATTCATTGAGTTTCTTGGGAATCCTTCCTTTGAGGGAAAATCAGGTTAATTCTATCTCACGTTTTCTTCTCTAGAATGTTAGATTATGGATTGTTTCACTTAGAAATTGCCCCGCTTCCCTTTACTCCACATCTACATGCTATCCAGATATGAACCCTCTGCTCCTGCCTCGCAGAGCTGTTGGCACAATATATAGTTCCCTTTTTCCTACTGGGGCCTAGAGTCCATTTTCCTACATCTTGCTTAATCTGTTTTCCTATTCTGAGTTCCTAAGTGACCATTCAGAATCTGAATTGGGTTTGCTTCAGATCCATGTTGCCCTATCCCTCTTCCCAAATTTACTATGTGAGATGTATGGGATGGGCACTTTATATTGTCTGATTTAGTAACAAGCCTGCTCTTTGTGTAAAAATTTATCATTTTCATAATGCACTCCCCAGAGCTCCCCACAAAACCTTTGCACTAATGTTGTACTTGATTGTCCATATTTAAACTTTCAGAGGTGTCATGTTTATTTTTTTAAATGTAAGGAATCATTAACATTTTAATACATGACTTAATGTCTATTAATGAGGATCCAAAATATAAAATTGATTTAATGTCTTAATGCATTCCTAAAAGAAATGACCCCATGCATGGACCTTGTTCTTTTGTGTAATGCCTCCTAGGATACTGTTTTCTATTAGCAACAAATTGATAAATTTATCATGAGGTACAAGTGAAAGAAAGAAAAGGAAATGCTTTAAGAATTCCTTGAGAGAGCCACATTTATATTTGTTTTCAACTTCCTCTGTCTGTTTCCTGCCCCAAAATTAACTCACTTGGAGATGTACAGCAGACACAAAGATACATGGCTCCTGCAAAGTCACAACAAACAAACCTTCAGAATGCCTCACTTTCATCTGTCTAGCTACTGTCCTCTGTTGTGTAGATTGTACAATAGGCTAATTTTTCATCTATTCCTGAAGAAGTGGAAGGAATTATACATTGACAGTAACTCAAGAAATACAACAGATTACAATGTGATTCTTTTGATTGTATAGAAGATATTTAACTATGTATCAATAGTTCATATTTGATTTGAACAGTATATTTCCATCAGCAACTAACATGTGTTTCATTATACAAAAGACTATCAAACCAAAAATGAGTTTTACAGCACTCTTTTGCCTTGCTTAATTCCACAGAAGAGAATCCAGGATAGATTTCAGGAGCATTCTCTTCCTCAGATATTCCTGGAATAGAAAATCAGTGTTGTTATGCTCACAATTTGGGGTGTTAATTTCTTGACAAGTTTTGAGCAGCTACTGTGTCCAAGGCATTGTGTAAAGATCCAGCGATATAAAGGTGTCTAGGACATATCCTTTAAGGATTCGTAATATGGTGGGGAGGCAGACTTGAAAACAGTTACGTTAAAACAGTGCAGTAAGTTTATATAGATATAAACACAGTGCTAGGAGAGCTGAGATTTGGGGAGCGAGAACTAGGAGTCAGACTTTCATCAGGCAGAGATGGCAAAAAGAGCAGCCCATGGAAAGGGCACAAAAGCTGCCTATTTGATTTGGCTGGAATGTATGGTGAAGAGGCAAAAGGAGATCCTGGAGCAACGGGCTGCAACCATGCGGTCTGTCATCCTATAGAAAAAAAGGTGGCTGATAGAGGTTTTTTAGCATGGGAGAAAGAGGAAGAGGAAGATAACTTGGATGGCAGTTGAAGGAGGATGGGCTAGAAATAGAAAAGCCCAAGTTGGAAAGATCAGGCAGTTTTGTGGGGAATCTCTTGGCTCCCTGAACTAACATCTACAGCATCTAATAACCCATCGGCTGGATATGCCAGATGATTTTTAAAACTGTGAACCCCTGAATATTAAAAAAGAAAGTCTGCAGAGAGCAAATCAGACTAGGATGCATTTAGTGCGCAAGCATCAAGTGAAAGGGCCTTTATCAATCCTCTTTCTTGGAACCAAACTCATTATGACATTTGGGAAACTGGCATTTCAAAGAATTTTAAACCAGTGTTTCCCTTTCTCTGTCTCGAGTCAGTTTTTTATTTGCTGTCATCTATTAGGTGACAAAATGGGAAAGATGACTTTCAGCAGCTGGCTACAGCCAATGAGGAGAGCTTTAAGGCCGGCCTTTAGAGGAGGCGGCTCTGCCTGAGCTTCTAGGAGCCATGTTTGGCTTACAAATAATACAGGAATCAACCTGTGGAAACTTTTGTACTTGTCAGAGCACCTTGAAATAATGCAAGCCCTGAACTGCTTCACCTTTAGGCAAGAGAAAGTGAAAATGACCACCAAAGGTAGAATATCTCAAATAAATCCTGTAAAATGTATACACACTTGCCTTTGAAAGTGAAATGCTACAAGCGGTGAGACAAAGTGTTTATTTCTCAATATTGCTTGTTTTTCTTTGTGATGATTATACTTTGAGACTGAAGCAAATAAAGGGGGGAAAAAGTGAATTGCATCTGCCTATTTTAAAAAGGAAAGACTGTCAGACTTTTAATTTTTGGTTGTATATGCTTCAAAAAAGCTAAATTATTTTTTCAATTGCCAGGCAAAAGGCAGAAACATCGCATTTCTGTAGACCGCACTCCTTGGTTGATGTATTTTTGTGGTGCAGTAGTGGTGGTTGTGCTGATTTAGTTAGCCAAAGCCCTGTTGGTGTTCACAGACTTCTAGAGAGTACTACAATTGTCAAACCAGCTCGTAAGATAGTGCAAGGCAGTGTTGACACTGTTTTGGGTTTCTCGCCACTTCTTAAGTCCCTTCCTTTTAATACATACAGCAGAACTATCCTGTTCAGTAGTTGACTAATGATTGTGTGTGCCAGAATGCAGTAATGATGAGGAAATTAAAGCATTTTTAATTTAGTGTCTGACAACTCCAGTTTTCTCCTCTCCAAGTGGTGAAAGAGGAAAAAACGTCCGTCAGGAAGAACCTGAAAGTGCCATCCAGTAGCTTTGCATCACGTCACTAATTGCCCAGAAATCTTGACTTGCAACTTTAGAGGGTGGGTCTCTGAAAGAATTTCCGAGCTCACACAGAGAGGAGGTGTGTTGATAGCTGATGAGAACTGAACCTGAGCTGGAACACTGGAAGTCTCTCTCTGGCTCCTCTTCGCAAGCAAGGGGCATCTTTTGTGGACTGGAGTTTCAGAAAGGTAGGCACTGTCTCGTTGATGTTTTTAGTATTTGAGAGCATTCAAAACCAAGTTGGCCTTGACTGTGGTGGGAGGAGGAGTGGGAGAAGAGAGAGCAGAAAGTTATCAAAATGCTCATTTTTTGTCCAGTGTTTTGGGAGAGATATAGAAAAGAAAGATCTGTAGCCCTTTGCTTGATGAGTTTTACTTTAGTAGTGGAGAGTAAATGTTAAGTTCATCTTCTTCAGACCTGAATGAGTTTAAGCTGACTCATTGAAGGAATAGAAAGAATTGTTCAGGCAGTGAAATCATGAGGCAGAATGCTCAGCATAAGTTGGTTTACTAGGAAAGCCTTAACTCAAGGTAAAATGAAAATGGTGACCGCGCGTCTCCAGGTGGCACAGCAAAAAGGGCAAGGTGAGGCTTGCCCACCTCACAGGCAAACTTTTCTAAGCCAGTTCTACCTTGAGGGATAGAGTGCTCCGTGTCATGCTTGAAAGAAATTAGCTTATTAATTATAAAACTGCCAGCTGATTAATTATAAAACTGCAGAGAAACAAAACAAACAAAACAAAACTTTTGCTTTTTCTAATCCAATCAAATGTTTAGTAAGGATGTTCTTTTAAGCATTTTTGTTTTCTGAAAAGCTTTACACAGAACAAGGGAAAGAAACCTTTGGGGCTCTCCAGATGATGCAGAATTAATTTATTCATTAATCAATAATGTTCAAATGCCTTCTCTACCATGAGTGAGGGTTCAGACTTTAAAATGACCCATTTACTCCCATCCCCTACAAAACTTTTTGTATTTTTGTTGTTGTTGTTGTTAAAAGGAGCTTCCACTTAAAATACCGTCAGTCGAATTGCTGGCCAAAAGGGCAAATTATTTAAAGGAAAAATAAGCATATGTTGATACCAGTAATAATTGTGTAATCTTCCTATTAAAAATATCTCTGCCTTTTTCTAATATAACAATCAAATTATTTTACATAAGTTGTGAAGACAATTCTGTGTTAGTAATAGTTTACAGTGATGAATCTTTGCTGCATCTGTGTGTATTTTCCTGCTTAATTCATTGAGATAGGACTCATATTATGAAGTTTTCAGGTGAGGAAACTTAAGCTTAGTGAGAGTTACAATGATATAACAGGGAAATGAGAAATCCAAAACTTTATAGCCTCTTTGCATCCAGAGATATATAGTTTGAGCCCTTCTATATTTCTATCCTATTCCATCAACCCTCCACAGAATTCTTGTCATATGGAGTAGTTTCTAAACCCATGATAATATTAAGATATTGTAATTTTTTGCATCTTATACCAAAAGTCAGTGTATTGTTTGCTGCTGCTGTTGGGTTGAGGGCATGGGGTGGTGGACAGACTTGGGCTGGAGAGACAGGCAGATCTGGATTTGAATCTCTTCTCTTCTGCTTACTAACTGTGTGACCTGGGGAAGTCAATGGAATTCTTCAAACCTCATTTTTCTTATTTATAAGATAATTATTATAATTTCTACCTTAACAGATTGTTTGTTATAAGGAATAGAAATAAAAGTATATATACAAAGTGCTTTCCACATAACTTGACAGATGGTAGACTTTCAATAAATGGGATTCATTCAACCATTCTGTGCTTATTTGTTGATCTATTTGGAGTACAAGATCCTGTTCTAGGCACAGAGCTATCAGCAGTGGAACAAGGTAGACAAGTCCTTGCCCTCATGTAGCTTATTTTCTATTGGTATTTGTTTATTATAATATACTGACTTATTTGGAAATTATGTTGTGATTACTAAGGTCCTTCTGGGTGGAGCTGATCCAGCTTTGAAGCAGGGCTGTAAATGTCCTATGCTCAGAGTTCCCCAAAGTATAATAAAATCAAGCAAAAAGCAGGAACCACGTACATTTCTTTTTCAAAAGTCAGTTTTTTGTGTTAAACATTACAGTTATAGGTCAGGAAAGATATGTTTACACACACACACACACACACCAATTTATTTGAGTTTCCCTAGCTCCCAAAACTATAGTATAAACATTGCTGGGAGCCAGCAGAGTGCACATGGCAGGAGAGTGATGGTCAGTGCCAAGGCTGCTTACTCCTCTCATAGAGTCTGACAAGTATTCACCTTCCTTGGACCCGAGGACATCTACACAACAGTCTCGGGCTTTCCAAGACCTCCCCAATAGGAATTTAGAGAGGCAGCAGAAAGATTGTCCTGGATTTAGTACACCTTTATAAGACGAATTTGGGACAAGAATGATTGACATACTGCCAAAAAACCCTGGAGCCAAATTCAGTGGGCCAGTACACATCCAGCATAGTACTTTTGGCCATCTGCCCCTAATCTTGATGAATCATAGTTCATAACAGAGAGAAAAGGAAGGGAGGAACCTAGGGAAACTTCACCTGGAATCTAATGCAATTGTATGTTCCTTCTTCTGTAAAATCCCACACCCAATACATCTTCCTTTTTGGTCTTGTGCAGCCTGAGTTTGTTGTTTTATTTACTTTGTGGACCCAGGATGACTGAAGATGGCCAGACAATTGGCAATATGAAAGAAGGCACTCTAGAGTAGTGGGATTTATTTCCTATGCCACAATCAACAATCAGTCCCATCATTTTACTGTCATACTATATCCACTGTCCTAAGACTGTGTCCTTGTAGCTGGTGTTTTAAATTATGAAAATATAAGCTAAATTAAAAACTTAATTAAAATAATTTAGGACTTAGGTTAAAAACCCCAAATTACAAGGGAATGTAGAGATTAAAAATCCCCGATCTTGCACAACACTATAAAAGCCAGAATTCTCCACAGGACTTTCTGTTGATGGTGGACAGACATTAGATGGTAAACAGACTTCAACAGTCTCTGTGTTTCTAAAACAATTAAATTATTTCCAAAGTTTCTTATTTTCACACAGATACTTTAAAGTCTGAGAAAGTCCATTATCAAACAGAAGATAAATGTGATGAGATCGGAATTTGTCATGTGTGACCCTAAAGCAAATTTCACCTTTCCCAAGTACTGAATTTTAAGCTTCTCAGTCTTTGAGTGATTGTATGCTACTTGGGTATGAATTTAATGGGCTTTGGTTTGTTTTATTAACTATTTCTTCTTTATTATTTTCTACATGGTACTGGCCAAAAACAGTCTTTAGAGAGGGTTTGTGTTTTGTTTTTAGGGAGAGTAAACCAAAAGATTAATGCATAGCTTGTGTTTGGTTCATTGATGTTCTAATTCAATAGAAAGTTTTCTTTTTATTGTTTCCTGAATTATATCTTCCAGAAATACTAGGAAAGTAAGATATTTAACCCATATTTCCATCCCTCTACTCAGGATTGGTGTGTGTGTGTGTGTGTATACACACACACACACACACATAGACATAATACAAAAACAAAAAAAAGCATAAATTTCTCATTAGTAGGAAAACTAAAATTCACAGGTAAGGCATATATTTAGGTTATTTAAAAAGATAAAATAGTACATTGAAGTGCTTGAAACCATATTTATTCATTCACTATATACATGTACTAAAATGAAGTACATTCTGAAGAAAAATCATGTCATAATCCACTTATTCTCTGTAGACCACTTGTACGCAGCAACATTACTTTGCTCCCTTCAAAAAACATATTTTAGCAGGTAATCAATAAGTAGTCGTTGATTAGATTGATCCTGACATAAGCTGAACAATAAAGTAATCATTTCAAGATTTGAGCCAAATTTTTGAGAACATTTTCTTCAATAATGAAAATTACTTGACATCATTTAATAACTAAATTGGCTTCAATTTCTTCTTTTCAAAGTTATCTTTTTGTTTGACATATGATTAAACTTTAGAAACAAAAATATGCTCATTCTGAAAAAATAAATTTTGCAAATTAGCAATTTTCATTTGTAATGTTCACATCACAGACTCATTTGGATGAAAGTTGCAGGGTCTTGTAATGAGCTCTTCCTGTTCCATTTGCTATAATCAGCTTTCCCTGGATTGTTTCCAACAAAGATCTACTTTATGTAGCGTTCTGGTCTATGACCAACTGTATGAGAGTAAAGCTTTGGTGCATTTCTAGATGATGACTATAAAATAATATGTAGGTTTGATTTTCATAAGTGATTGTTTCATAGATTACCCTATTGCAGTGGGTTTTACACTTTTTTGATAGTTACCAAGAGTAAGAAATACTTTTTAGATCTCAGTCTGGAAAACGCACATGCACACACATTTACAAAAATAAAAGTTTCACAAAACAACACTTGATACCCATGCCTTCACCAGTCTCTGTGTTTCTAAAATAGTTTTCGTTTCCATTCCTTTCCACTCTAGTAGGTCATGACCTACTAAGCTGAGTTTGTGACCTACTAGAAGTGGTTCTCAATACTGGCTGAAAATTAGAATCAACTAGGGACTTAAAAACAAAACCACTAAAGCCAGAGGAACAAGGTTGGACAGATAGACCAAAGGAGTGTACTAGTTTTGCTGGAAACAAACCTACACACATTCAGACCTTTTATTTGTGACAATATTGTACTACAAGGAAAGGATGGCCATTTGAATATCCATATGGAAAAAAAATGAATCTGGACTCTTACCTCTAAATTGATACAGATCTAAATGTTAATCTGTATGTGACAGGTAAAACAATATAACTACTAGATCTGTGCTGTCCAGTATGTTAGCCACTAGCCACATGTTGAGAACCTGAAATGTGGCTGGTCCAAATAGAGATGTGTTATAATACATACACCAGATTTCAAAGACTAACTATAGGAAAAAATAATGCAAACTATCTTAATGTTTTGAAATGATAATGTTTTGAATATATTGGGTTAAATCAAAATGTAGCAAAATTAATTTGTTTCATTTTATTTTTTTAAATGTGGCTATTAGAAAATTAAAAATCACATAGGGTCACTTCCATTATTTTTCTATTGGACAGCACTGTTCTAGATGATAACACAGAATATATTCATTATCTAGGGGTAGACAATGCTTTCTTAAACGGAACACAAAAATCATGAACATAATGAAAAGGATTGATAAATTGGACTCTATTAAAATTAAGAACTTCTGTTTACCAAAGCATACAATTAAAGTAAAAGACAAGCTACAAGGGGGAGAGGAGGGCATTTGCTGTACATGTAACCAACAAGGGGTTGTATCTACAACATATAAACAAGTCATTTTTAAAAGATAAACCAATATGATAGAAAAATGGGCAAGAGATTTGAACAGGTACTTCACAAAAGAACATATCCAAAAGGCCAAATAAACATGAAATGTGCTCAACCTCATGAATGATCAGGGGAATGCAATTTAAAACCCCAGTGAAGTACCACTGCACACCCACCAGAGAGGCTAAAATTTAAAAAACTGACAATATACAAGTGTTGACGAGCATATGAAACAACTGGAACTGTCATACATTGTTGTGGAGGTGTAAATTCGCACAACAGCTTTGGAAAACTGTTTGACTGTCTGTTAAACTTCAGTATACATATACCTTATGACCTTATGACCCCCAGGTTTACCAAAAGATATGTTCGAGAATGTTCATAGATAGCAGCACTAATTGTCAGAATTCCAAACTGGAAACAACCCAAATTTCCATCAACAAATAAGATGGAAAAATAAATTGTGCTATATTCACATAATGGAATATGAAACAGCAATGAAAATGAGTGGACTACTGCTCTATGCGACAACATGGATGAAGCTCGGTCTTAAACGTTGAGCGAAAGAATCCAGACACAAAGGAATGCATTCAGTATAATTTCATTTATATGAAGCTCAAGAATGGGCAAAATGAGTCTATGGGATTAGAAGGTAGGATAGGATAGTTGGGGAAGGTGGGTTAGTGATCGGGAAGAGGTGCAAACAGAGTACGTGGGATGCTGGTAATAAGCTATTGCTAGGTCTAGGTGCTCGTTACAACACAGGTGTGTTTGCTTTTATGGTTTCTTTACTATCTGTAGGTTAAACATCAATAAATTTGTTTGTTAAACAACAAAAACATTCCTGATGCCACGATGGCACCTTCAGAAATCCTGATTTAATTGGCCTGGGGAAGGAGATCTGCATGGTTTAAAAATCTCTCCCAAGCAATTCAGATTGCACCAATGGGTCACAACTGGCCCTTTGAAAAATCTTGTTCTATAACCACAATCATTACACCAGGCTGGGCTAGGCCCTGATTATCTTTACTCAAGTTACTTTGAAGACATAATTCACACGGATAATCTTAGCGCCTTCAGGTGTCACAAAGTTAAAAGCCCTAGAAGGCTAGCCAGCTATCTGGAATTACCAGGGGCCAGGTTAGTGAATCTATGCCTCATTTAAAAGCTGCACCTGCTACTTGGTGCCACTGCTTATTGCTAGATCTTCTGATTTTTCAGATGAAACTTCAAATCTGGATTTTTATATCAAAATTCCTGATTTTTTAAATATTGGCTCAAGTTATTTCAAATCATCATGCAGATGAAACAAAACTGATCTGTAGACCCAATTCTGCCAGCACTGGGGTCCAGCACTGGTTTGTAACTCTGACAAAGTTTCAGAGAAGGAACCTTACAGGTATAATTGTATATTAACTGTGTTTTCCTTTTCTGCCATTGCAGGGTTCTTGTGAAAGTAAACGGAATACGTTAATATATATAAAGTGCTTTGAGTTCTTTGGTAGAAAGGTATCGTATACACTCAAGGTAATTATCATTTACATTTTTATTTTACCTCCATTGTGTTTCTAAACTGTGACCTTAGAAAATTACATCTGTGACTCCAAAGTTTAATTACATGGTATTGTTTTTCATGTTCTAGTAGGGGGAGATAGTGTTTGGGTAAAGCAAGTATCATGTTATCCTCTATGAAATACTGTAGATTCATAATCTTTCTTTTTTGAAAGGGGAGATGTTGGGTGAAAGATTCGTTTGACAGCACCAGGTGGCGCAAAGCCTCACAATCATAGGTGGTTTTGCCATCTTGCTGTGGTCTCACCTTCTCTCCTTCTCCACCCTCTCCCCAATCCCCCCCC
This sequence comes from Tolypeutes matacus, assembly GCA_026826555.1. Taxonomy (NCBI): domain Eukaryota; kingdom Metazoa; phylum Chordata; class Mammalia; order Cingulata; family Chlamyphoridae; genus Tolypeutes; species Tolypeutes matacus. The sequence continues at coordinate 15,148,188 of JAKSZT010054540.1, read as the reverse complement.
CCCTGCTTTTCTAATAGGAGGGAAGGAAGCTGGTTCTACCCTGCAGGTTTCCAGCTTCCAACCTCTCACATATGAGAGACACTTTCAAAATCATGTTTCTTTAAAGAACAGGATACCATACAAAATGGTCCTATGTATCGAGTTGTGTTATTCGTGAAGCGTGTTCACAAATACTGACTTGATGAAAAGCAAAACCAGGTAGTATGTAGAGAAGTAGAATTTTTACCCTCAGTGCCTGAATTTGAGTCTGGCTCTCTGTTAACTTGACCAAGTTGCTCTATCCCTCTTAACCTTGTTTTCACCTGTACACTGGACTTAGTAATAATTATTCCTGTTGTGAAGATTCAATGAGGGAATGCTTGTGATGATATACAGTTGTTAGTTATACTTTAAATCATTTCCTTTAAGTTCTGTAACAGTTTGTGAAAAGGTGGTGGTATTATTCCCAATTTTCGATGAAGAAACTGAGGCTCAGCTAGATCAAATGACCTGCTTGCTGTAAAGGGCCGGGAAGAGGCAGAACCAGGTGCCAATGCCACTGGTCAGCTGAATCACATCTCTTACACTTTCCCCTGCACCAAGTGTCTTTGCTTACACAGGGCTTCACCCCATCTCCCTACCTTCCCGACCATCCTCAGACAGAAGGGGTTTCACAACTAAGGCATCCTCCCCTCTTAGCCTATAATGTTCTACATTTCATTAACAAGAGATTTGTTAAACAGCAAAATCAGCCAATCACAAATGTATTTCCCCTGCCTACTTTCTGGTGAAAGTGAGAGTAAATAGTGAAGAGGTAGCCTGCTGGTGAGGAGAAGTGGGATCATCAGTAAGCCACAGAGGGAATAGTCATTCATGTCTTCCTTACAAAGAAGGCACTTTCCATGGGAAGGAGTAATGTAACTGCACAGTCAGGAGTTATATGAATATGTTTATCTTGGTAATGCTACCAGTCTTTCTGGTGGCTGCACAACTTAAACAGATCCTTGGCTTCTAGAGTTCCTGGGATTTATGGAATTGGAGACCCATCACGAGGCCCTTGTGGACAGGCCCAACCCTAGCATTTAAGGAACCCAGGGGAAGAGTAGAAATGGAGGCATGTATCCCTCAAGCTGGCCATCATGTCTCCCAGCCTGAGTTCTGTCCTGCTCAGTGAGAAGCCTGAGGCACATGTGTGTGGACACCCCAGTCTACATGTCCAAGCTCAGTTCCCCTTTCCCCTCTCCAACAGTCTACCTTGACCACCCCTGTGCCTAGGAAAACACTGTGCTGTTACTTTTAGGAGGACAGACCTGGGGAGGGGACTACACAGGCCCTTGAATTGGGGTTGGGGCTGCTTGGGCAGAGAATTCCAGGGTCCTAGGTACCCCTAGCAATTCAAGAGAGGGGGCTTAGGGTATTGGTGGGCCTGTGGAGTTCTTGTTCCATGTGAGAGGGAGGGCCAAAGTGGATGAGTGAGTTTTGAATTCAGTCCCCAAATTAGGGTTCCCAGTTGCCAGAGTATAAGGGTGGGGCTGCTCCTAGGGATTGAATCCAATGCCCTTGGTACACAGTTGGCAATCATATCATTGACTAATACCAGACTGAGTGACAAAGGCTGAGCAATTCAGAATTGCTGCAGAATTGGTAAATGTTCCCCTTCTTCCACTCCCATGTCCCATAAGCATCTACCTAACTGCACAACAAAGGCTGAAATTGCTCAGATTTCATAAGATGGCATATGAGTAACCTTTCTAACCTCAGGTACTAGCAGAAAGAAAAGTTTAATGAGATACAGCTTCAACTGGCAGAGAAGAGAAGCAGTCCAAAGCTTTCCCTCACCCTGGACAAAAGTACATCACTGAGGCTCACTTAGATATTCTCAGTATGTTTTAAGAGAATTCCAAAGGAATTCACTTTGTCACATGTCTGACTGATCCCGCAAGGACCAAGGAATTTCCAGTGTGCCAGATGTAGCCTTGACCAGGAAACTATATATTAGCTCAGTGTTTTATCTTATTCATAGAGGCTAATCTACATTAATAGGCAGCTGTAAGACAGTTCTACTGAAGAAATGAGGAGTGAAATGCACATTATATGAATACATATTGGACAGAAATTTAAGGATGCCCTTTTTGAAAAAAGTATATATCTGTAAAGTCTGGAAACATGGTGAATTTTTTTTTTCTTAAATAATTTATTACCTTTTCATACACTCTCAGTATGATTTCTTTCAGACATCATTGCATACAAAGATGTCTAAATTTAAAGCCATGGATTTAATCATTATTCAAAAAAGGTCCAATAAAAGCAGCATTTTCTCTGTGTTCTAGACTGTGTAGATACCCTGTATAATTCCTCTCTCTCTCCCCCTATCTATTTAAAATCTGGATGCTATGTTGTTGTTTTTCTTTAAGGACATTTTTGCATTAGATAGGGGCTGGAAAAAAATGAATAGTTCCTTTCAGTATTGAGATCTTATGATTTATTTCCCTTGGTGCATGAATAGCAAGGGACTGGGGGCCTCTGACAGAGGGAGCAGCTGCCCTGGCCAGGGAAGAGAAATGACCCACTCCTGTTTGCCCAAGGGAGAACACAGCGACTATTCCAACAGGTGCTCAATCCCCCAGCCCAATGCCAAGGATCCTCAGCCAGTGGGAAATCTGGCTTTTTATTATTGTAACTTTTCTCATGATTCAAAGTTCAAGCAGAAGGCAGTTGAGAGTATGTAACTAAGATTATTTTTCTGCACTCCATCACCATGTCCCTGCCTCTGTCCTAGGCTATCAAACCCAGTGCATCCCACCCTCATCTGAAGATTACCTGACTCTTTGTCATCTTGTTCTTCTCCCAGGGGAGCTTTATTCCACCGGGGCAGCAGGCTGTACAACAGGAAACCCTGCCTTTAACTATTACATAATGATATATTTTTAAAATTTGGAAATTGCCTCATCAGTATGTCTTACAAGGCTTCCTCTCATGTGTGAGTGGCGGATGTTCCAAATTCACACCCTCCTCTAGGTCTTACTCTTTCATAAAGTGATTCTTTTGGTGACACAGCTCAAGACAGGTTCCGTGATATAAGAAATCCTGCTGTCACTGGTGAATCCCATCATTGGAAAGGTTGGAAATTCACAGCACTGCAATACAGCCTCTCCAGGATTTGCCGTGGATGTTTTGTTTAGCACAGTTTGTACTCATTATGTGAACTTCCCTTGCTGAAGAAAGGATGTGAAACCAGTTATTTGTTTTCAGTAGTGAGGGATGTGGAGAGCATGGAAGGGAGGGAGGCTGTGAAGGAACAGAGGTTTTCCTTTTACTCTCCCTTGGGAAGTCTTTTTCAACTTTAGTATTTTACCCTCCTATTTAAACCAGTCTGACATCTGATTCCTTCCCATACCCAACAAGGTTAGGATAATCAGATAATATTACTACATAGCATTTATCCAGCTCTTGATTGTGTTCAGGTATTTCCACATTCCTAATACCCCTTAATCTCCCAGCAAGTCTTTGCTGTAGGTGAACTTATCCCCATTTTAACAGGTGAACAAACAAAGTCAGAGAGACTGAGTTATCCGTGATCACTTAGCTATTAAGTGGCAGGGCCATCCCTCAAACATGGGTTTTCTGAGTCCAGGGTCCTAGTCCTCTCTTAAGTTTTTAGGCTATTTGAAAGACAGTGAGCTATGGGAGATGGTGTGTGAAGCACAACATTCATGTTTGTTTGTTTCTCCCACTTTTGATTTTATTCATCATTTACTGGCTTGCCATTTGTGTGGCAGCCTTCTTGGCCATTTTTAACACAGGCTCAATTATGGAAAGGTCCCCGCAGCACCTTTCTGCGGTGCACAAGAGGTTTTGGCCGCACTGAGTCCTCTGTTTTCTAAAATGGGAAAACTCAGAGTGACTCACCTTAGGCTCCTCTGTGAGTCATTAGCAGTGAGGTTCCCATCCCCTTTGTTTTTGCCTAGACCACTCATGCCTGGGACTAATAACAGGGTAATTTGTGAAGCAAGATGTATGACTCACCAGGCCAGGGAGGAGAGTTTGCAAGGAAGGACCCACTGGATAGGTGCTAGATGTTTAGTAGTGGTAGGGAGGTGCTGACATAATGCTAATTAGGCTAAAATTTCTTCACATTACAACACCATTGCCTAGTTACCTAGCTGTTATTTATGTTTTAGTCTCCTAAAGTTACAAAATGGGGGATGGGGAGGAGGGATTTTACCTTTGTAGACAGAGTTATCAATCCTATATAACTTTCCTATAGATGCCCTCCTAATCATCTTGGACCCCTTTTCTTTAAACGTTAAATTTGCATTCTTCTAAGACTTAGCTTACCTGTTCTGGAACTTTATTTATATCATTGATTTGTCATACCTTTTTTCTGTAGCTTTCTACCCATGTTACCAGTCCAAGTAAACTTCCTAGGTCACTTACCCCTTTCTCAGTCCTGAGCTGGGCTTTAGCAATCTCTGTCAAGTTTATAACTAAAAACTAAATAATTAAACCAGAACCAGAGACTGAGTAAAGCTGAGGAGGTGTCAGAAAGAATGACATTTGGAGAATACTACTTCCTGAAACTTTATTTTCTGTTGTCATTACTCCCAAAATCTTAAGTCAGTTCATTGATCTCAAGAGTCTGTATTCCTATTGACTAAAGAAGCACACTTTTTATTTTCTCTGAAGATTCTAACAGCTAGCTGTTCACATGTGTGAAAAGGCCATGATAAGTCTTCATGTGGTTAGCAAATTTGTCTTGTTTCAAATCAGTGATTGGCTTTTTTTTTTTTTTTTTTAATTTTTAATTTATTTTTATTGTGGGTAAAAATCAAAATTCTCACAATACATACAAACATTTGCAAAATGATATATAAATATATATGCATATATGTGTATTTGCTTACAAAAATGTTATTTATATATATATATATGCATATATTTTAAGAGGTGCTTAGATTACCCAAAATACTACACGGAACCCACTGGGATTCCCATGTTGCCCACCTCCCACACCTCCCACCACATCCCACACAAACATCTCCCACAAGTGTGGCCCACCACCCTCAATGAACTTATACATCCTGGAGCCTTGCCACCAACCATAGACCACACCGTAGGTTCACACCGTAGACCACACTCTCTCCCACTCAGTTCTGAGTGGTGTGTGCTGATTTAAAATGGCCTACATCCGTTGCCACAAAGGTATTCAGGATAACCTCTAACTCCCAAAGAAGCCCCTGTATTTCAACTGCTCATCCCCTCCCTACCCCAAAAGTGTCAAATGGCCACTGGCTCCACCTCATTGTTATAATTTCTTCCATTGCTAGAATCACCATATGTGAACAAGAGAATACCATCAAGTCCACTCTAGTCCATAGTTCTTCCCCCAATCCTGAGGGTACTGGGATGGTGATGTCCACTCCAACTCCAAGTGAGAGAGGGCTTATATCCCATGGATATGGTGGGTGGGATGATCCTGCCTGAAGATGCAGGCCCTCTCCATTCCCTGGGATGGCCATTGCCCATCGTTGTCTCCTCACCAGGTGACTTGGATGAGTCCATTGAGCTGTAGGGTAGGAGTTGCAGCTCCACCGAGATTTCATGCACACCTGGCACATAGGTAGGCCAGAGGCAGTGATTGGCTTTTATATGAGAGCCTTTTACTTAAAAACAATTAGCCTTTTTTTTTTTTAAATAAAGGAAACATTAATGTGAAAGAAGTCACATTAATAGCACCTTTTAGTCTTGTGGAAATGAGTGTGTATTGGAAAAACACTGGCTTTCCTGGGTAAAGCAACTTTATTTTCCTGGGCCTTGATTTCTTCTTATCTATGAGACTGAATAAAGTGGTCATATGATTTTGGGGGACTTCTTTTTTTTTTTTTTTTAATTTTTTTTTTTTTTGATAACTGTATAAACAACATAACATTTCCCATTATAACCACTTTCAAGTATACGTGTCAATAGTATTTATTACTTTCACAATACTGTGCTACCAGTGTCACCATCCATTACCAGAACTTTTCCATCATCCCAAACAAACTCTAAAATTGTATTAATTTAAAGCAAAATTTGCTTTTGTCTATTGGAGTCATCAAATGAGAAATGAGTTAAAATTTTCCTAACAATGAATCAACAGTAACAATAATTTAAAAATTTCAAATGCTCAGGATTCTACTATTCTAGCATAACAATATTTTTTGTTTCCTTCTAGTTTTTGTCTTTACATATATATTATATATATGTATATAATAGTATAATATAGTGAGATCATACATCATCATATAATTATAGTATAGATATAATTTTGAATTTTGGTTTTATTTTTTTAATGTAATAAGCACATTCCATGTTGATAAATGTTATCATTTTTAGCACTAGCTGAATATTATTACCTAGCATTAACATTTTGAAATTTACTTAAACATCCCATTTTTTTTTTAACTAAACTCCCAACTTTATTTGCATTTCACTAGTTTTCAACTAATGCCCCTTTTTTAAAAAGACAAATCAATTTTATTGTTACATATTAATAAAGCATAAATCCATCCAAAGAGTACAATCAGTGGTATTTGGTATAATCACATATTTGTGCATTCATAATCCTAATTATTCCCAGAGTACTCTCATTATTCCAATAATTATAATAAACAAAAAACAAACAAATGAACAAACAAAACTCATCACCTCTCAATCTCTCTATGCCCCACCTGCAATACATAGCTGCTATTCTTTTTCCTTCTCTCTAGTATATTTGTATTTATATTCTGTAAAAACAGTCTTATATATGCAATATCCCCAATATTCTTGTTTTACTTGAGATTTTACTGTCTTACACAGTCCAAAACATTCCTTTTTTAAACTATTATTATTAAAATTGAAGTATTATTTATTAACTATAGTTAAAAAAATTTTCCCCCATGTTTGCATATATTCCTAGATAGGCTGGACCATTTTAGTGATGCCTAAAATTTATTATCCAGTTTCCAAAAGGGTAGTATCATTTATGTTGCCACCAGTAACACATGAATGTAGTTCTTTTACTATACCGTAATTATCACTGAATATTATGTAAAAATAACCTCTAATTTAATAGTTGCTAATTACTGACTTTAGGATTTGGAAGATCATTTAGTTTCTCTCTTCAGAAGGGCAAGTTTAAGATATTTAATAGCTTGACTACAATTCATCATTTTTTAAAACAATATTGAAGTATATCATTCATACATGAACATACATAAACTGTGTGTTCAGTAAACATTGTGAACTTACAGAACAAACATGCATAACATCATATAGGGCTCCCACACATCACCCCACCACAAATACTTTGCATTTTTGTGAAACATTTGTTAAGAAATTATGAAAGAGCATTGTCAAAGTATTAATAACTATGTCTGTATCTTACTCCCCTATACATTTTTTGAAAGGATTTATTTATTTACTTTTATCCATTTTTACTCACCCACCCCCATTCTTGCTGTTTCTGTGTCCATTTGCTGGGCAACTCTCTGTGTCTGTTTCGTGCCCTCTCTTCTCATCCTTCTCCTCCTGTCTTCAACTGGGATTCAATCCTTGGAACCTCCGATGTGGGAGAGAGGCGTCCTACCACCTGCGCCACCTTAGATCCTGGTTTTTCGGTGTGTCTCGTCCTGGCTTTCCCTTGTGTCACTCTCCTGTTATGTCATCATCTTGCTGCGTGGCTCGCGGGGCCTGGTGGTTCACCCACATGCAGGGCCTGGTGGCGTACCCACGCTCGGGGCCTGGGGGGCTCACCCGCTCGCAGGGCCTGGGGGTCTCACCCATGCGTGGGGCCTGGCAGCGCACCCACGCGCGGGGCCCGACAGCTCACCTGCTTGTGGGGCCTGATGGCACACCCGCACACCAGGCCTCATGGCCCACGTGCCTTCTATATTTTTTTATTTTTTTTATTTTTACTGGGAGGTCCCGGGGATTGAACCCAGGTCCCTCCATATGGGAGACAGATACCCAACCATTTGAGCCACATCCGTCCCCCTGCTATATCTCTTAAGGTTGACCAAAGATACCTAGAGTTACAGTCTTTTCCCATACAGGATGGTCATATAATAAATCAGGCTTAGTTTATCCCAGCATTCAAAAAAACCAGACCTAGGGAGAAAAACTAGGTCTGGGGACTCATGCATGGTTTCTAATATAGCAAATGTTTAGTCTACCCTGATTATCCAATTCATTTAACAGACATGTTAAAAACTTTTTATTGTAGTAATCATTATAAAGTGCAAAATTTCCCATTTTAACCACATTCACTGTATAATTCAGTAGTATTAACCATACTCACAATATTGTGCTACCATCGCTAACATCGATTACCCCTCCATTTTCATCACCCCAAACAGAAACTACTCACCTATTAAGCAGTAACTTCCTCTTCCCACCTTACCCTCCACCTCCACCCTGGACCATGGTAACCTATAAACCACCATCTGTCTCTATGAAATTTCCTTCTTCTAGTTATTTCATATGAGTGAGATGAAACAATATTTATCTTTTTGTGTCTGGCTTACTTTGCTCAACATGATGTATTCAAGGTTTATCCATTTCCCTAATAGTTATTGGGTACTGACTGTATGCCAAATTAGCAATGAAATTGTGGGCAAAACAGGTGTAGTCCCTGAGCTGGTGGATCTTGATGCCTAGGGAGGGAGCCAGACTTTAATCAAATCAATGTACAAAAACATAATTATGAAATATTTGTTATGAAGAAAAAGAACAGGGAGGAATGAGAGCATATAACAGAAGTATATAATTTAGCTTTAGAAACCTTGAGGAAGTAGAGGTCATGGGGGAGCAGGAAGACCTTGATGAAGGTCATAGAAATGCTTAAATAGAGACTTGAAGGATGTGATGAAGAAAGTAGGGTGAAGAGCATTCTAGGCAGAAGGAAGAGTCTATGCACATGCCCCAAAGCTGAAAAAGAACTTTGCCTTTGCTTTGAAGCATCAGAGAACAGACCCGGCTTGTGGAATCTCAGATCATGGGGAAGAGTACACAAAATGAGCCTGGACAGGTAGGGAAAGGTGTAGTCATCCAGGGCACCTCAGGGACAGGAGATTGTGCTCAAGAAGAGAGCAGATCAGGAGCTGCTTCCAAAGAGGGTTGGGGCCATTTTGGAAAATAGGCCTTGCCAGAACCATCCTCAAGTGGGGTTTCTTTGGCAAACAACAGGAAACAGTAACTCTGTCTTGGGCTTTTCTAGAAATTCAACTTCATTGGCTCAATATTTAGGGTAGGAGAAGGTTGTTTGGATGGCAACCTAGGTCAAGGCATGTCTTAGTTTCCCGGCTGCTGTGACAAATATCACTCAAAGGGTTGGCTTAAACAATGGAAAGTTATTGGCTCATAGTTTTGGAGGACAGAAGGCTTGCTTTTTTCCTGAAGACTGTGGCATTCTGGGTGCTGGCTTGGTGGCAATCCTTGGGGTTCCTTGACTTTCCAGTCACATGACAATGTCCTCTCTTTTTACTTCTTGGTTCCCTTGACTTCTGGCTTCTCTCTGTGGCTTTCTCTCTCTCTCTCTGAATTTCTTCTGCTTTTAAGGGACCCCAGTAATCAGATTAAGGCCCACCCTCATTCAGTTGGGCCCAGCTTAACTAAAATAACATCTTCAAGTGATCCTTTTCAACAATTGGTTCATACCTATAAGAATGAGGGGATGCATAATTCAACCTATTGTGAAGTTTTATGACAAAGCCAAGAAAAATAAAATTGGAAGAGAATAGCACTAGGAGATAGCTCTAGCTTGAATGGGAACTTGACCCCATCCAGATGCCAAGTACCTAGTTGGCAGTTTAAGGGGTTATTACTTTTGCTGGAAAAAATATCCCAGTTATATTTAGTAACAATGTATTGCCCTAGTGGAAAGTGGTAGATGGCTTGCCAGTATTAATCTAAACTTTAGAATCAGGTACAACAGGGAAGAATCACATCTTCCCAAAACCTCATGCCATCACAGAATTATAGCACAGTACAGTAAAGCAAAATCTTGGAAATAGCTGGGAAGACAAGAAAGGTGTCACCAGACTCTACAAACAGTATTGGAAGGGAGAAACAAGAAGGCACTCTCTTCCAAATTGAATTTCAGGGTTCTTTTTTTTTGCTTTCTCAGAAGAACCTTAGCCTTTGTTACCTAGTATTAGAGTAAGCACATAAAGAAGGTCAGACTTTTCTATTAAGGCAGTCTGTGTCCAATCAAGATGAGAGTAACAAAGCACTGACTAGTAAGAAGAACTCTAATCAATATAAACAGAGCAAATGAAAGCAGCAGTCACCACCCCCGGGGCTGAGGTAGAGCACCCAAGGAAGAGGCTCACTCAGGGCTAAAATATAGACCTTGTTGGAGGAGGCACAGAGAAGTTGCTATGGTATCACTTGCTGGAAACTAGCCCTCTGGAACTTGCCAGAAATATGTCCTCTAGGGTTCTGGGGAGAGCTGTCTCACTGGGGACACTCTGTCACAAAATCCCTGAGGGGGAATGCTGGGGGCACCCGCTGGCTGGGGGGACTGCTGGAGCCCTTCACTGTGAGCATATCAGAACCAGGAAGCAAAACCCTTTCCTCCTGCAGTGTCTCTCCATTTTTATCTGAAAGCTTCAGGGCCAGCAGGCAAAGGGAAACTATGTAAAGGGACCAGACCCATGTTCACAGAGCAAGCAAAAAGGGTGGATTTGGAGCTGAGAGTCAATAAATTGATAAGCTCCATACAAGAATCTCTGTAGGCAAAGCAAATACTTCTCCCTAGGCAATATGTTAATGGAAATGCAGGTTCCTGAATGACTTACGGAAGAAGTGCCCAATTTTTTTTATTGGATTGCAGTTCTTTGCATATTCTGGTACAACTCCTTTGTCAGATGCATATATTAAAAATACTCTCTTCCAGTCTGTACCTTGCCCTTTTAGTTTCTTAATGGTATTTCTTGATGAGCAGAAGTCTCAGATTTTATAATCGACCTGGAAGTAATATAAATATAGTTCTTATTTATTTTTCTTTTATGTTTTTCCCTATAGTGGAGTTACAGTCTAAATTGTTATGACAAAGAGGCCTTAAAATTCAATGACTTAAGTACGATGGGAGTTCATTTTTCTCACATGTAACAGTCCAAATGTGAGCTGACCAAGGCGAATGAGCTTCAAAGATTGCTCCTGTCCTCTCATCACTGTTTTAGCTACCAGGAAGGAAGAAAAAGAAAAAAAACCAGGACGTGCAACTTGGTCTTTAGGGAGATAACCCAAATACTTTCATTTCTATGTCATTTATCCAGACATAGTCACATGGCCACAAAGGAGGCTGGGAAATGTTGTTTCACTTGGCAGGGCAGCCATGTGCCCAGATAACACTGGGAGGGAATGTGTGTGCAATAACTAAAAGCAGAATAAATGGTTACTTGGGGACATCCTGATACTGCTCAGTGGCATCTTTGAAGTGTTAACATGCCATGTTTTAGTTAAAAATACTCTGAAGTTTTCTTTTTTGTCTCTAAGTCTGTTTTGAATTTCTTTGAGGCTTTAAATTAATATGATTGTGAATTTCAGTATGAGAGAATTGCCTAAAGTTGCTTTTATTTTGTGGTAAGTTAGTTGCTTCTGTACACAAAGTATATATGCATTTTTTTTTCTATTCAGTTTTCTTAAGCTATAAGCAGTCCAATTATTTATAGGCTTTTTATGTACTAAATTAATTATCATAGATATCCTTCAGAGTTAAGTTGTTCTCTTATTTGCATTGTCTTATCAATTTGAAATGAAATGATTTTAAATACCTTTAGAATTGGAATCTACAGTTGCCTCAGTTCTTACACTGTTCAGAAGAAGCAAATAGCTGTTAATATTATCATTTGTATTTTATCTTAAAGATATAACCAGATTTTTTTTTGAAAACACAAACAGACTAAATGTAGTTAAACATGTTTACCTGGCCCCTGCACCAAATTTTAAGAATTGTTGTGCAACTAATAAAAATGAAGTTGTTTGTAGTTAATTAATTTGGGTACCATTTTTGGCTACAGTGTCATTCTTTGTTCAAAAACCCATCTAGTCTCAGTTCAACAGTTACTTATTTAGAACTTATGTGGCAAGAGAAACAAGGTCCTCTCTTTTCTGGAGTTTACTTTCTCTTCACTAGAGAACTCTAGTCCAGCTATAATCTAGCTGGTCACACAATCTCACCAACTCTCACATCCTCCCATCATAATAATACTCAGAGATTGTTAACATTGATTCGAGAGAATTTTTCTTTTACTTTATCACTCAGGAATATCCCTTTAATTTGACTCTTTCTCCCTAACTTCCTATTTCTTATCCACTGTTTTTATCTGAAAGAGATTTTCTGTTCTCTAGAGATATTTTCTATTCTTGTCACTCTCCTCCATCTGAGAGAGATGTTCTATAGATATTTTCTAAGCTGATATGGAATTTACAGTAGTAATTGAATAGATGGTTACCAGAAGCTGTCCAAAGTTTCAGCCTGACTTGGAGTTCTCACCTCAGCAAAAGTTCAAGTGCCACATTTTTAAATACTTTACAGAAATGTTGTTTCAAATAGCGATAAACTTGAGGCCCAGATGGTTTTATTTCTTCAGTCCTAAGGTCAAATTTAATGGTCTTCATCTTTGGAAGTGGCCCAGCAGTCTTTGTTCACTCTGTTGAGTTCTGTGTCCATGAGGTCAGAAAGTAATAAATCATAAAAATCTACACTAGTTAAATTTTCTTCCTGCAAACTAATGACAGCTGGAGTTGAAAACTGGGTTTAAAAATTGCATAGCATTAACAGATAGGAAAACACAGCGGGGGTTGTTATGCTACTGTCATTACTATTGCTTCCCCAAAGTAAAAGGAAATAACTTCAGAAATTTTTCTTGCAAACATTTCTTATTAAAAAATAACTGTAGCTGTATCTATATAAATAAAAATTGCTGTTCCAATAGAGTATATAAAGAATGTATAAGGGATTCCATGCACACCTGGCACATAGGTAGGCCAGAGGCTCCAGTCTCTGGAAGTATACCTAAGAACTTCAGCATCACATATAGGTTTGAATAGAAGGGACTGATGGAATCTCGGTGGAGCTGCAACTCCTACCCTACAGCTCAATGGACTCATCCAAGTCACCTGGTGAGGAGACAACGATGGGCAATGGCCATCTCAGGGAATGGAGAGGGCCTGCATCTGCAGGCAGGATCATCCCACCCACCATATCCATGGGATATAAGCCCTCTCTCACTTGGAGTTGGAGTGGACATCACCATCCCAGTACCCTCAGGATTGGGGGAAGAACTATGGACTAGAGTGGACTTGATGGTATTCTGTTGTTCACATATGGTGATTCTAGCAATGGAAGAAATTATAACAATGAGGTGGAGCCAGTGGCCACTAGACACTTTTGGGGCAGGGAGGGGACGAGCAGTTGAAATACAGGGGCTTCTTTGGGAGTTAGAGGTTGTCCTGAGTACCTTTGTGGCAACGGATGTAGGCCATTTTAAATCAGCACACACCACTCAGAACTGTGTGGGAGAGAGTGTTGTCTACGGTGTGAACTGTGGTCTATGGTTGGTGGCAAGGCCCCAGGATGTGTAAGTCCATTGTGGGTGGTGGGCCACACTTGTGGGAGATGTTTGTGTGGGATGTGGTGGGAGGTGTGGGAGGTGGGCAACATGGGAATCCCAGTGGGTTCCGTGTAATATTTTGGGTATCTAAGCACCTCTTAAAATATATTTATATATATACATAAATAACATTTTTGTAAGCAAATGCACATATATGCATATATATTTATATATCATTTTGCAAATGTTGGTATGTATTGTGAAAATTTTGATTTTTACCCACAATAAAAAAAAAAAAAGAATGTATAAGGGATAGGAAAGGGACTTTGAGTAGCTGAAGAGAAAAAGGGGAACTGAGAATGGCTAAAGAGTAAATAAATATGTTTGCTTCCAAGAGAATACCAAGGAAAGATGCTGAAGACTTGTCAAAAGAGTTTACTTTTAAATGGCCAGAAAGGCCCAGATTCAGTCCAAATGAATAAAGATAAGAGATGGGCTAAGAGTTTAATGTGGGGGTCAGTGATCCAGGTCCCTGAATGACAGATTTGTTGATGTAAATATTCAGGATTCTTTTCGAGTAGTAATTCACAGGACTTTAAAAAAAAAATCCAGATTCTCTCTCCATCTCAATATTTTGAAACTCTCTTTCCATCTGGTATTATTGAAGTATCGCAGCACTTAATGGAGTATAAATTTGTAGTTCCACTCACTGTGCAGGTAATTTGTCTTGTCATCTACCAAGTATCCTTTTAAGGCTGTGTCAGAGAAGCCAGCAGCTTCTTTTGCAGTGAACAACAACAAAAAACACTTCAGGCAGTGCCTGTGAGTGTCACTGTCAGATTTAAAACGTAGGTAAAGCAGGGGCAAAAATGAGAGAGAAAGAAGGAAGGAATAGGGACAAATGAATGCTTCTTGTCAGCAAGAGGCTCAGCAGAGGGAGAAATTCACAAATGCTGTAGTCTGCCCACCTCTCTTCAGTTATGCAAGGGAATTCCTGCTTCTTGATTTAAGCTTTAGAAGAAAATCTTAAGAACAGGAACGTCAGCTATATTTAAGGTTCTGACAACTGAATTGGAGCTATTAGTTTCTTCTAAAGGAAAACAGGGAAGATGCTAGGTGTACCAATCAGGGTTTGGAATTATATACAGTAGAAACCACCTCTTTTTCACGATCTTAAACAAAGGCCTTTATTGTTCTTAACTGGGACTCACAACATGGAAGGAAGGCTAGTGGACCAGACTTGGAAGACAATGGAAACCAAGGTAATCAAGAACTTCAAGAAGAAGAAAGACAACAATCTTTTCGGCAGCAGCCTAGTCATGATGCCACCTGCTGCTGCTGAACATTGCCACTCTCTGCTCCAGATTCAAAGCCCTGAGAAAAGCATCCAATTGGCCAAGCATTGGCTATCTCATGCCCTGACTGCCAGCAGATAGAGAATTGCTTGTCTTGGCTTTGAGAGTGGGAAAGGACACTAACTCCACACACATGGTGATTTCACCTGCCTAGCATGAGGGCTGGGTGGGCAGGACTGCCTCCAAAATGACATGTCCCTTGTATTAGAGTCAGGGAAAGGTGACTGTACTAGTCAGCCAAAGGGGTGCTGATGCAAAATACCAGAAATCTGTTGGCTTTTATAAAGGGTATTTATTTGGGGTAGAAGTTTACAGTTAACGTGGCTGCCAATATCTGCAAGGGTTCAGGCTGCTACTTCCTCTTAAGGCTCTGTGGTCCCAGCTTCTTCCAATATCAGCTGTAGGCTGGGATAAGTCTCATCTCTCTCTCCTGGGGCTTGTTCCTCTCCAGGCTCAGCTGCTCTGCTCTCTCTGCAAGGCCAGTTGTAAACTATCAGGCGAACAGCTCGTTTCTCTTCCCAGGGCTTCTACCGTGTATTTACTTCCCAAGGCTCCAGCATTAAAAGACCAGCATCAAAACTCCACTGTCTGCTCTGCCATGTGGTTTTCTCTGGTGAGTCCCCACCCACCAGGAGAGCAGGGACTCAACGTCCTACTGACATGGCCCAATCAAAGCCTTAATCAAATAAAGGTGAAACCTCTGAATCCAATAAAATGTAATATGCCCAGAGGAACAAACCAGTTTACAAACATAATTCAATATCTATTTTGGGGATTCATAAATAATGCCAAACTGCTACAGTGACTTAAAGGACACTACAAGTATTTACCACAAGTTAGCACAGGCTTGTGGCCTTTGGAATAGCTATTGGGAGGCCAAGAGGATATGACTTATTTATTGTTAATGGATTGAGTGGTATAGAGGGTTAGAAGAGAATGCCTGTCCCAGTTCTCTTAACCTCATTTCTGCCCCTGTTTAACTCCTGATTTCATCTTGAGAGAATATGACAGAGGTTGGAGAGGCTGGTTGGAGGGACAGCCTGGATTATTAAAGTCCACTGCCTAGTGTTAGTAATTTGACTTATGAATGTCTATAAAACACCCTTATACCCAAGGGCTATCATGTAGGAAAGCCTTCAGGAGAGTTTTGTTTGTTTGTTTTTATATGCAATTTTTTCCCCCCAGAAAGTCATGAACTTTAAAATCTTGCTGCCGTTTGAACTTGGATAGTCTTTCCTCCATTAAAAGTTTTTTTTTCTCAGTTCATGGACACAAGCTTGAATCAGGTGAAATATGGGAGTTAAAACTTAAGCCCCATAACTGAAATAATAGGAAGCTCTAAAATGAATTTCATGATGGGCCACAGGTGAAAAGGTGAAAAAGTAAAGATTGATGAATCTAAGAAGGAGGCTTCTTAACTCTTTGTTGTTGAGGTATAATAGAGATACATAATTTATACCATACAATTCACCTATTGAAAGTTTAAAATTCAGAGTTTTTAGTATAATCTCAAAGTTGTGCATCCACTAATTATTTCAAAATCCCAAGAAGAAAATCTGTACCTATTAACAGCTACTCCCCATTTTCCTCCAACTCCCCCCTTACCTATGCTAAGGAACTACTAAACTATTTTCTGTCTCCATAGAGTTCCCTATTCTGGACATGTCATATAAATGTAATCATACAGTATGTGATCTTTTGTGTATGGCTTCTTTCACTTAGCATAATGTTTTCAAGATTCATCCATATTTTAACATGAATCCATACTTAAGTGCTTTTTGTGTGTGTGTGTATATGTGTGTTTTAGTAATAAAAAAATTATTGAGAATTCCTGGGATGACGATTATCTCCTCCCAGCCCTGAAAGAGGAAACCAACACTGTAGGAAATCACTGAAAAATCACACACATCCCAACAGTCCTGGCCAACATAGGAAAGAGGAAAATCATTCCCCAGAGAAAGCATCAATCTTTGTTAATCCAAGAGAAGTGTGAGGGCAAGTGCATAGGGGGCCATCACATGAAACGGGATGTGGTGGGGTGTACTGGACCCCTGGCTGGCTTCTTGAAAACCAGAGAAAAATCTGATTCACATCCTCTTTGGGGGTGGAGTTTTGGTCACCAGACTCATTTCTCATTGATGAGGCTTTTACATCCCTGGGTGAAATTTTCATACTGTAGGTTTAGCACAAGGTTGTCAGCAATGAGATAGACATGGTTCTGTGATGTAGCAACTCTCTTGGAGATGTTCTGGGCTGCCTGAATCTTGTGCAGTTACTTCACTGCTTTTTATGGTTGAATAATATTCCTTCATAGGTGTATACCACACTTTGTTTACCCATTCATCAGCTGATGAATATTTGGGTTGTTTCTACTTTTGGCTATTATAAATAAAGCTGCAGTGAATAATCATGTACAAATTTTTGTGTGATCACGTGTTTTCAGTTCCTTTGTGTATATAACTAGGAGTGGAATTGCTGGATCATATAGTAACTCTGATTAACATTTTAAGGAGTGGCCAAATTATTTTCCAAAGTGGCTGTACCATTTACGTTTATATTCTCACCTGCAATGATGAGGATTCTGATTTCTCTACATCCTCACCAACCCTTGTTTTTGTTTGTCTTTTTTGTTATAGTCATCCTAGTAGGTATAAAGTAGTATCACATTATGGTTTACATTTTTTAAAGTAAAATGTTATTGAAGTATATCATTCGTACATGAACATACATGAACAATAATTGTATAGTAAAAGTAGTGAAATTACAAAACTAACATACATAACATTATAAAGGGCTCCCATACATTACCACCACCTTCTTGCATTGTTGCACAACATTGGTTGCAAACTATGAAAGAGCATTATCAAAATATTACTACTAACTATAGCCCATATCTTACATTTGGTGTATTTTCCCCCAGTCCACACAATTATTAAACAACCTGAATTATTATGATACATTTGTTATAGTTTATGAGAGGACATTCTCTTTATCCTGTTAACCACAGTCCATCATCCACCACAGGATTCCCTGTGTTATACAGTCCCATGTTTTGTGCCGTGTATTCAAAGTGTATACCGAGTGACCCTCATTTTCATCACAGAGTTGTGCTGTCATCACTTCAGTCAATTTTAGGACATTTTCATTATTCCAAAAGGAAAAATCCCATACCCTATTATACTCCCCTATAGTTGTCTCTTAGAATTGATGTAATATCTCCTTGCCATTGCAAAAATTTATAAAAATTTACGTTATTGCTAACTATATCCATAAGTTAAATTAGTTGTACTTTTCCCATGTATCACCATATTTTTAACACTTTGTAAAAGAATAACATTCTTATATTTGTACTATTAACCACAATTTTCATCCGCCACTGAAATCACTGTTATACATACCCTAGATTATTCTCTAGTTTCCTTTCAATTGACATTTATGCCTACAGACTACACCTTCCATCCACTAACTACTTTATAAATCAGCAATGTTAGTTATACTCACTAGAATGTATTACCATCAACTCTACTCATTTCCATACTTTTACAATAAACTCTATTAAAAATTCTACATACATTGAGCATCAGCTCCCATTCTCAACCCACATTTGCTTTCCTAATAGCCCATACTCTAGAATTTACCTCCAGAGTTTAACTCATCATATTTAGTTCATATTAGTGAGACCATACAATATTTGTCCTTTTGTATCTGCCTTATTTCACTCAGCATAATATCCTCAAGATTCA
This sequence comes from Tolypeutes matacus, assembly GCA_026826555.1. Taxonomy (NCBI): domain Eukaryota; kingdom Metazoa; phylum Chordata; class Mammalia; order Cingulata; family Chlamyphoridae; genus Tolypeutes; species Tolypeutes matacus. The sequence goes on along the minus strand of JAKSZT010054540.1, from coordinate 15,129,531 downwards.
ACCATTTTTTCATATGTATCCCAATTTTATTTCTTCTTACAGCTGAATAGTATCTATTTTAAGTATATACCACATTTTGTTTAGCCATTTTTCTCGTGATGGACCCTTAGGCTGCTTCCATATTTTAGCAATTGTGAATAATGCTGCTGTGAACATGGGTGCGCAAATGTCAGTTGCATCCTTGCCATATTAGTCAGCCAAAGGGGTGCTGATGCAAAGTACCAGAAATCTGTTGGCCTTTATAAAGGGTATTTATTTGGGATAGAAGTTTACAGTTACCAGGCCATAAAGCATAAGTTACTTCTCTCACCAAAGTCTGTTGTCACATGTTGGAGCAACATGACTGCCAACGTCTGCAAGGGTTCAGGCTTCCTCTTCTTCTTAAGGCTCCATGGTCCTAGCTTCTTCCAATATCAGCTGTGGACTGGGAAAAGTCTCATCTGTCTCCTGGACTTGTTCCTCTCTGGGCTCAGCTGCTCTGCTTTCTCCACAAGGCCAGCTGTAAACTGGCGAAGGGCTGGTCTCTCTTCCTGGGACCTCTCCCATGTCTAACAGGATCTCCTCTTTGCTTCTTTGTGTATTTACTTCCTGGGGCTCCAGCATTAAAACTCCAGCATCAAAACTCCACTGTCTGCTCTGCAGTGTGGTTTCCCCTTGGTGGATGGGGACTCAAGGTCCTACTGACATGGCCCAATCAAAGCCTTAATCATTATTTAATCCAGTAAAAGTGAAACCTCTGAAGCCAATATAATCTAATGTACCAAGAGGTACAGGCCAATTTATAAACATAATCCAATATCTATTTTTGGAATTCATAAATAATACCAAACTGCTACACTTGCTTTCAGTTTTGGAATATATTCCTAGTAATGAGATGGCTGGATCATATGACAGTTCTTTATTCAGCTTCTTGAAGTACTGCCAAACTGATTTCCACAGAGACTGTACCATTTTACATTCCCACCAGCAGTGAAGGAATATTCCTATTTCTCCAGATCTTCTCTAGCACTTACAGTTTTCTGTGTTTTTGTGTGTGTGTGTTTGTTTTGATGATGGCCATTCTATAAGGTGTAAAATGATATCTCATTGTATTTTTTTTAAATTTATTGAAGTGTATCACTCATGCACGAACATACATAAACAATAAGTGTATAGCAATAGTTGTGACCTTATAAAACAAATATACATCATACAGGGCTCTCATACCTCACCCTACCACAAATATCTTGCATTGTTGTTAAACATTTTAAACTAATGATTAAAGAGCATCTCCAAAATATTAATACTAACCAAAGTATTTTTCCCCAACCCACCCTATTATTATTATTATTGTATCATTTATACATGAACATACATAAACAAAAGTGTGTAGTAAAAGTTGTGAACTTACACAGCAGACATTCATAACATCATACAGAGGTCCCATACATCAACCTTCCACCAACACCTTGCATTGTTGTGAGACATTTGTTAAATGTTATGAAAGAATATTGTCAAATTCTTACTGCTAATTATACTCCCTATCTACATTTGGTATATTTCCCCCCCAACCCACCCTATTATTTTTTTAATTTATTTTTATGACAGAAGTTGTAAACAATCATGCAGAATTCCCAAACAATACCCCTCTATCAACATACCACACCATGGTGGAACATTTGTTACAGATTATGAAATAATATCATCCGATTATTACCAGGTCCATAGCATACATTTGGCACACATTTTCCATACTCCTCCATTATCAACACAGTACATCTTTGGCATAAATGCAAGAATATTACATTATTACTGTTAACCACAGTCCATAGGTCTCTCCAGTTGTATTTTTCCCATGCCTTTCCACATTCCCACCACCTTGCAACAGTGATGTACATCTGCTCTAGCTCACAAAGGACACTCTTGCATCTGTACCATCAACCACAATTCTCATCTACCTCTGAGTTTACTGTGCTCTTCAGTCCCTAGATTATTCTCTAACTTTCTGTCAATTGGCATTTAGACTACCCTAGACTACCATTGTCAGCCACATCCCCATTTATAAACCAGCTGTTACTCACTATAATGTGTTACCATCAACTTTGTACATTTCACACTTTTACAGTAAAGCTAATTAAAACTTCTACATACAATATCAGTAGTCCATCTCAGTCCTTTTCTTATCTCCTTTCTATCTACCACCAGGTCTTGAAGATATTTTCCTATATTGCCTTCTAGAAGCTTTATGGTTCTTGCTTTTATATTTAGGTTTTTTATTCATTTTGAGTTAATTTTTGTATAAGGTGTGAGATAGGGGTCTTCTTTCCTTCTTTTGCTATGGATATCCAGTTTTCTTGGCACCATTTGTTGAATGGACTCTTCTACCTGAGCTGGGTAGGTTTGACAGGCTAGTCAAAAGTCACTTTACCACAGATGTGAGGGTTTGTTTCTGAACCATCAATTCAGTTCTATTGGTCTATGTGTCTGTCTTTATGCCAGTACCATGCTGTTTTTACCACTGTAGCTTAGTAATATGATTTAAAGTCCAGAAATGAGAGTCCTCAAACTTTGCTTTTCCTTTTTAAGATGTTTCTGGCTATTCAGGACCCCTTATGCATCCAAATAAATTTGATAATCATGTTTTCCATTTATAAAATGCTGGTGGAATTTTTTTCGGGATTGCATTGAATCTGATATCAGTTTTAGTAGAATTGACATCTTAATGATATTTAGTCTTCCTATCTATGAGCATGGAATGTTCTTACAATTTTTTAGGACTTTTTAAAAAATTTCTTTTAACAATGAGTTGTAGTTTTCTGAATATAAGTGCTTTACATCATTGGTTAAGTTTACTCCTGAATATTGAGGTTTTATCTGTCATATTTTATTTTCACCATTCTTTTGACACTTTTAGTTACTTTTATTGATATAATCTTCATTTCTAGACTCTCTTCCAGGTCTCTCTCCTGTCTTTTCAGGCTGTATCACATCCTTTAGTATTTCCTGCAAAGTGGGTCTCTTGGTTACAAACTCTCTCAGTTTCTGTTTATCTGTGAATATTCTAAACTCACCCTCATTTTTGAAAGACAATCTTGCCTGATATAAGATCCTTGGCTAGAAGTTTTTATCTTGCCGTATCTTAAATATATCATACCACTGATTTCTTGCCTCCATGGTTTCTGGTGAGAAATCAGCATTTAATCTTATTGGGTATCCCTTATAAATTATGCATTACTTTTCTCTTGCTGCTTTCAGAATTCTCTCTTTGTCTTTGGCATTTGACATTCTGATTAGTATGTGTCTTAGAGTTGTTCTATTCGGATTTTTTTGGATGGGAGAAGGTTGTGCTTCTTGGACATAGGCATCTATGTCCTTCAATAGGGTTGGGAAATTTTCTACCATTATTTCTTCAGATATTCCTTCTGCCCCTTTTCCCTTTTCTTCTCCTTCTGGGACACCCCTGGCACATATGTTTGCATGTCTCTTGTTGTTGTTTAGTTCCCCAAGACCTTGTTCAAGTTTTTCCAGTCTTTTCTTCATCAGTTCTTTTGTATGTTCACTTTCAGAGGCCATTTTTTCAAGCTCACCAATCCTTTCTTCTGCCTCCTTAAATCTGCTATTATATGATTCCAGTGTATTTTTTATTTCATTTATTGGATCTTTCATTCCCATAAGATCTGCTATTTTTCTATGTATGCTTTCAAATTCTTCTTTGTGCTCATCCAGTGTCTTCCTAATATCTTTAATTTCTTTAGCCATCTCATTGAATTTATTAAGGAGATTTGTTTGAACATCTAAGATTAGTTGTCTCAACTCCTTTATGTCATCTGGAGGCCTATCTTGTTCCTTTAACTGGGCCATATCGTCCTGTTTCTTGGTGTGGATTGTAATTTTTTTTTTTTTTTTTTTTTTTTTTTTTTTTGTATCTTGGCATCTGGCTTACTAGAGTATTTATTCTGGGCACAATTTTTCTCTTTAGTTTAAGGCTTCCTTCCCTTTCTCTGTTGCTGGGTGTATAGTAGGAGCCAAGGATGTAGTTGGTGCTATAAGCTGTGGAGGCTCAAGCTGCCCTCAGTGCCGCAAGGACCGATGAAGCTTCTCCCAAGTTTTTCCTTTGCCAGGGATAGGGACAGAGCCACAGCCATGTGGAATAATCCAAGTCATGCAGGCCTAGACTGTAGTTGCCCAGAGAGACTGATGAAGCCCCACTCCCCTTTCTCCCCTGCCTGGGGCAGGGATGGAGCTGCAGATGTGGGCAGCAATCTATGCAGTGCAGGTCCAAGATGACCACAGTTGCCCTGGTAGACTTCTGATTATTCAGTCTGTGCCAGCCACATGTACCTGCAGTTACCTGGATAGGCTGTTGCAGGGCCCACCAGCTTCCTCTCTGCTTGAGGTGGGGCTAAAACCTAGGCTAGGGCTGCAGGCCAATCTGGGTGAAAGAAATCAGTCTCTACCATCACCGTGATTTTCAGTCAGCCCAGTTTCCCCTCATGCTCGGGGTGGAGTCAAAATGGCAGCTACTGACCTCCTTCCGACTTGGACAGGTTCAAAGTTCAGCTGTTCTTAGGGTTATACTTTAGACAGCCAAACTGACTAATCAATGGCTGATATTGGTGGCCAACCACCTCTTCCTCCCCTGTTTTTGGGAAATGGAGCTTCCATTTCCTGCCACAGATTAGCTCCTGGGGTGGTTTGTGCCGCCAAAGTAGGAAGATCACCAGCCTCCCCAGCGTGGCCTGTTATTTCCCTGAGAGGCTGGTGCAGCTCCCCTCAGCTTCCTCCCTGTCCGAGGTGGGCCTGGGGCTTAGGCTAGAGCAGCAATCTGATCTAGATAAAAAGAAGCCGGTTCCTACCAGCACTGTGATTTTCAGTCAGCCCCACTTCCCCTCGTGTCAGGCATGGAGTTAAGATGGTGGCTACCATCCTCTTTCTGACTTGGACAGGTTCAAACTTTAGCTGTTCTTAGGATTATACTTTAGCCTGCCAAATTTACTAATCAGCAGCTTAAGTTGGTGCCCAACGTCTCTTCCTCCCCCATTTTTTGAGAAGTGGAGCTTCCAATTTCAGCTGCGGAACAGCTCCTGAGGCAGCTTGTGCCTCCAGTGGAGGATGAGCACTGACCTCCATGGCATGGAGTGCTCTACTTACGAATCTTCTCTGCAGATGGGCAGTTTCCTGCTTCCACTCTTTCAAGGATGCTGCAGGATGCACTTCTGGTCTCCTGGAGCCCCCAAACAGTCCTCCATTTAGCTCTGGGTGGTTACTAACTGCCTTGTAGCAGGAGCTGATTCTAAAAGCACCTTACTCTGCCGCTATCTTGCTGGTTGTTTCTCTCATTGTATTTTTTATTTTTATTTTGCATTTCCCTAATAGCTAATGCTGTTGAACATTTTTTCATGTGCCTTTTGGCCATTTGTATTTCTTCTTTGGATAAATGTTTATTCATGTCATAAATTTTTAAAACAGGTTCCTTGTCTTTTTATTGTTGATTGTATGATCTCTTTATATAACATGGATATCAAAGCCTTATTGAATATGTGGTTTCCAACTATTTTCACCCGTTGAGTAAGCTGCCTTTTTACTTTCTTGACAAAACCTTTTGAAGAACAAAAGTGTTTAATTTTGGGGAAGTTTCATTTATCTATTTTTTTCTTTCATTCTCGTTTTGAGTGTAAGGTCTACCACAAGATCTTGACGATATTACCCTACATTTTATTCTGTAAGTTTTATGGTTGTAGCTTTTATATTTAGGTTCTTGTCCCAATTAAGTAGAGAAAAGTCACATAGAAAATATAGGGGATTCTTCTATATCCCCCCCACACACCCCTTCTCACATTTTCCCCTATTAATAACATCCTACATGAGTATGGTACATTTGTTGCAATTGATGAACAAATATTGAAGCATTGCTACTAACCATGGTCACTAGATTATACTATGGATTACATTTTGCACCATACATTTTTGTAGGTTTTGGAAAAATTTATAATAGACTATATCCATCATTGCAAGATCATGCAGAACAATTCCAGTGCCCTAAAAATGCACTATGTTCCGTCTAGTCTGTTCTTCCTTCCTCTTCCCCTCGGGACCTATGGCAAACACCAAGTTTCAGTTTTTGAAGAATATGATTCATAGTTACATGCATTAATATTGAGGGTTTGACATGTTGGTCTGTTTTCTTTTATTAGGCACTGTCTGTGTTCTCAAAAGATTCTTGCCCCTCTAATTGAGAACATAGCAGGACTCCCCAGAATGAGAGTTTAATATTTTCTTGTTTATCATATGGGTCTCCACCCACTGAAATAACATACTATGACAAGATGAACATTTTAATATTCCATAGAAGCATTTTCTCCAGGTGCGCCCTATCCCACATATCCACCCATCCCTGACGCTCTGCACCAGTAACCTTCCCCTGTCATATTTGCCATAAGAACATTCCCACCATTGTAGTTTTAATAATATACCTACAAATCCCCAGAGTCCACCTGTTCCTTCCTCCAGCCCTCCCCCCAGATCCATGGATAGTCCAGTCTAACACCATCCACCCTACTCCCCCTAAATCCCACCACCATTGACCCCCTTACATCCCTGCATCAAACATCACTACCATCCACTGCCCAACCACCCCCTTTCACCTTATCATAGGTCTGAGCATCAGCTTACCGCACTCTACTCCCCTTCTGTCTCCTGATAACCTATCTTTCAGACTCTAGCTTTGTGAGTCTGCTCAATTTGCTTGTCATATCAGTGAGGTCATGTAATATTTGTCCTTAAGTGACTAGCTTACTTCATTCAACATAAGGTCTTCATGATTCATCCATGTTGTACCATGTGTTAATACTACTTTCCTTCTTACAGCTGAATAAATATTCCATTATATGTATATGCCACAATTTGCTTATCCATTCATCTGTTGATGGACACTTTGGTTGCTTCCAACTATTGGCAATACTGAATAATGCCGCTATGAACATTGGTATGCATATATCTGTTTGTGTCCCTGCTTTCAATTCTTCTGGGTATATACCCAGCAGTAGGATTGCTGGATCATGTGGCAGCTCTATAGTTAGCTTACTGAAGAACCGCCAAACTGCCCTCCACAATGGCTGCACCATTCTACTTCCCACTAGCAGTGGGTAAGTGTTCCCTCTCCTCCACATCCTCTCCAACACTTCTACTTCTGTTTTTTTTAATAGCCACCAGTCTAATAGGTGTTAGATGATATCTCATTGTTTTTTTTTTGTTGTTGTTGTTGTTGTGTTTTTGTTTCTTTGTTTGTTTGAGGTACTGGGGCTGGAGATTGAACCTGGGACCTTGTATGCAGGAAGCTAGTGCTCAACCACTGTGCCACATTGACTCCCCTTAGTTGTTTGTTTGTTTGTTTGTTTGTTTGTTTTTGTTTTTAGACGGCACTGGGGACCAAACTCAGGACATCCCATGTGGGAAACAGGCATTCAATCACTTGAGCCACATTTGTTCTCTCATTGTAGTTTTGATTTGCATTTCCCTAATAGCTGGTGATGTTGAGCATCTTTTCATGTGGTTTTTAGCCATTTGTATTTCTTTTTTGGAGAAGTGTCTATTCAGATCTCTTGCTCATTTTTTAAATGGATTGTTTGCCTTTTTATTTTCAAGATGTAGAATTTTTTTTATATATGCTGGATATTAGGCCCTTATTAGATAAATGGTACCAAATATTTTCTCCCATAGAGTTGACTGCCTTTTCACTTTCTTGACAAACTCCTTTGAAGCTCAAAACTTTTTAATTTTGAAACAATCCAATTTATCCATTTTTTCTTTTGTTGCTCATGCTTTGAGTATAAAATTTGTGAAACTATTTCTTACTATAAGATCTCTTAGATGCTTCCCTACATTGTCTTCTAAGAGCTTTATGGTCTTGGCTGTCATATTTAGATCTTTGATCCCTCTTGAGTTAATTTTTGTATAGGGCATGAGATTGTAATCCTTTCTAATTCTTTTGGATATGGATATCCAGTTCTCCAAGCACCATTTGTTGAAGAGGCCATTCTGTCCTATTGAGTTATTGAATGGGCTTGGTGTTTTGTCGAATATCAGTTGACCAGATGCAGGGATCTATATCAGAACTCTTAAATCACTTCCATTGGTCAGTTTGTCTATCCATGTTCCAATACCATGCAGTTTTGACTACTGTAGCTTTGTAGTATGCTTTAAAGTCAGGTAGCAAGATTCCTCCAATTTCTTTTTTTTTTTTTTCAATATGTTTCTAGCTATTTGGGGCTCCTTGCCCTTCCAAATAAATTTCATAATTAGCTTTTCTAATTCAGTAAAAAATGCTGTTGTGATTTTTATTGGAATTCATTAAATCTGTAAATCAATTTGGGTAGGATAAACATCTTAACGATGTTTCATCTTCCAATCCATGAACATGGACTTCCATTTATTTGGGTCTTCTTTGATTTCCTTTAACAATGTTGTATAATTTTCTGTGTATAATTCCTTTACATGTTTAGTTAAGTTTATTCCTAGATATTTGATTCTTTTAGTTGCTATTGTAAATGGAATTTTTTTCTTGATTTCCTCTTCAGATTGCTCATTATTGGTGTACAGAAGTGTTACTGACTTTTGCATGTTGATCATATAACCTGCCATTTTACTGGACTTGTTTATCAGCTCTAGAAGCTTTGTTGTAGATTTTTCAGAGCTTTCTATTTATAGGATCATGTCATCTGCAAATAATGAAATTTTTACTTCTTCCTTTCCAATTTGGATGCCTTTTATATCTTTTTTTTTTTTTTTTTTGCCTAAGTGATCAAGCAAGTACTTCTAATACAATGTTAAATAAGAGCGGAGACAGTGAGCATCCTTGTCTTGTTCCAGATCTTAGAGGGAAAGCCTTTATCTTTCACCATTGAATATAATTTTAGCTGTGGTTTTTTCATAGATATCCTTTATCATGTTGAGGAAGTTTCCTTCTATTCCTATCTTTTGAATGTTTTAATCAAGAAAGGATGCTGTATTTGTCAAATGAGATGATCATGTGATTTTTTTCTGTTGGTCTGTTAATATGGTGTATTACATTGATTGATTTTCTTATGTTGAACCATCCTTGCATAACAGGGATTAAATCCACTTGATTATGGTGTATAATTCATTTAATGTGTTGTTGGATATATTAGCAAGTATTTTTTTGAGAATTTTAGCATCCAGATTCAATAGGGAGATTGCTCTGTGGTTTTCTTTTCATGTGGCATCTTTTTGTGGCTTTGGTATTAGGGTGATGTTAGCAGCATAAAATGAGTTAGGCAATGTTCCCTCCACTTATATTTTTTTGGAAGAGTTTAAGCAGAATTGGTGTTAGTTCTTTCTGGAATGATTGGTAGACTTCACCTGTGAAGCCATCTGGTCCTGGGCTCTTCTTAGTTGGGAGGTTTTTGATGACTAATTTAGTCTTGTTACTTGTGATTAGTCTATTGAGTTCATCAATTTCTTCTTTTGTTAATATAGTCTGCTTGTGTGTTTCTAGAAATTTGTCCATTTCATCTGAGTTATCCATCTTGTTGGCATGCAATTTTTCAAAGTATCCTCTTATGATGCTCTATTCCTGTGAAGTCAATGGTGATATCCCTTCTCTCTCATTTTTTATTTTATGTATTTTCATCTTCTCTCTGATTTCTTTTGCAATTTCCTCTTGACCCACTGATTACCTATGAGTGTGTTGTTTAACTTCCATATCTTTCTGCTTATTCTGTTTCTCTGTCCCTTATTAATTTCCAGCTTCATTCCCTTGTGGTATGAGAAATTATTTTGTAGAATTTCAGTCTTTCTGAATTTGTTGATATTTGTTCTGTGGCCTAGCATATGGTCTATCCTGGAGAATAATCCATGTGTACTCAAGAAGAAAGTATATCCTGCTGTATTTGGCTATAATGTTCTGTATATGTCTGTTAGGTCTAGACCCTCTAACATATTATTTCAAGGACTCTTTTTCTTTATTATGTCTCTTTAAAGATATTCTATATAATAGTGATAATGCTGTATTAAACTTCCCCACTATAATTGTAGAGACATCTATTTCCCCACCTAGTTTTTTCAATGTTTGTCTGTGTATTCTGGGGCACCCTGTTTAGTTGCATAAATGTTTATGATTGTTCTTCTTTCTTGATAAATTACCCTTTTTATTAATATATGGTGTCCTTCTTTGTCCCTTACAATAGTTTTACATTTAAAGTCTATTATATCCGGTGTTAATAAAGCTACTCCTGCTCTTTTTTGCTTGTTGTTTGCATGTAAAATCATTTTCCAACCATTCACTTCCAACCTCCTTGCATCCCTGGGTTTAAGATGAGTTTCTTCTAGACAGAATATAGATGGGTCATATTTCCTTATCTATTCTGCCAATCTGTGTCTTTTGATTGGAGAGTTTAATCCATTAACACTCAATGTTATTACTGTTAAGACAGTACTTACATTAGCCCTTTTTTCTTTAGTTTTTTATATGTCATTGTGATGGTTAAGCTAATGTGTCAACTCAGCCAGGTCATTTTGCCCAGGTGTTTCGTCAAGCAAACACTAGTCTAATTGTAATACAAGGACATTTATGGACTTTAGTCACCAGGGAGTTTACTGCATAGATAGCTGATTACATCTACATCAATCAGGGAGATTGCCATCAGCAATGAGTGATGCTCTACACAATCATTTGGATGTCTTAAAAGGGGAAGTGATTTCAACATTCAGAGAGAATTTCCCTGCTTATCTTTGGACAGCCAACATCTCCCAGAAACTCATCAAGGACCTTCATTGGACTTTGATCGAAGGCCCTGGTTTGTACCCTGTCTGTGGAACCTGGACTTGTGCATCCCCACAGTCACGTGAAAGACTCCTATAAAATCTCATATTATTGACAGAAATCTCCTGTTGATTCTGTTTCCCTAGAGAACCCTGACTAATACAGTCATATTTTGTTTTTATTTCTCTTTTTATCTTTTTAGTCATTCTTACTAGTAATTTTCCTTTCTACATTCTCCTCCAGCCTTCTCTCAACTCTTTTTTCCTTTCAATCTACAGAACTCCCTTTAGTATTTCTTGAAGGGCAGGTTTCTTGTTGACAGACTCTCTTAATTTCTGTTTATCTGTGAATATTTTGAGCTCTTCTTATTCTTGAATGCCTACTTTGCTGGATTCAGAATTCCTGGCTGGCATTTTTTTTCTTTTAGCACTTTAACTATGTCATACCTCTGCCTTCTTTCCTCCATGGTTTCAGATGAAGAATCAGTGCTTAATCTTATTGAGCTGCCCTTGTATGTGATGGATCTCTTTTCTCTTGCTGCTTTCAGTATTCTCTCTTTGCCTTGAGCATTTGACAATTTGATAAATATTTGTCTAGGGGTAGGCCTGTTAGGATTTATACTGTTTGGAGTATGCTGTGCTTCCTGGACATAAACATCCATGTCCCTCAAAAGAGTTGGGAAATTTTCAGCCATTATTTCCTCCAGTACTCCGTCTGCTCCCTTTCCCTTCTTTTCTCCCTCTGGCATCCTATAATGTGTATGTTTGTGTGTTTTGTGTTGTCATTCAATTCCCTGAGTCCCTGCTGAATTTTCTTTTATATATCTTTTCTATTATCTGTGCCATTTCCAATGTATTATCTTTGACATCACTAATTCTTTCCTCTGCCTGTTCAAATCTGCTATTATGTCATTCTAGCATATTTTTTATTTCTTGCATTGTGCCATTCACCACCATCAGAACTGTTATCTTTTTATGTATGTTTACAATTTCTTTTGTATGTTCCTCCAGTGTCCTCTTAATATCCTTTATCTCTTTCTTCACTTCTTAAAGTTGATTCATTGTATTTATTTGGACATACTTGATTAGTTCCTTATTCTGCATCTCCTCCTGTTTTTTAGTTTGCTCATTAGACTGGGCCATGTCTTCCTGTTTCTTAGAGTGGCTTGTAATTGTTCCTAGTGTCTAGGCTTCTGTTTATCTTGATTGACTTATTCAGATGGTTGGCTTATCTTTTTACTCTAGGGTTTTATTTGTGTGTGTGCGCATGTGTTAAGTTTCCTCTTTGATTCTTGGTTCCACTTATTCTATATCTTTGTAGTTGTCTGTTTCTCTGGAAAAAAAATTTAAGACCAGAGGAAAGGAAAGATAGAAGAGAAAAAGAATAATAGTAATAATAATAAAAGAACTATAAAATAACCAGGAAAAAATAAGTAATAAGAGTGAAAATCATTAAAAGTACAAAGGTATAAGAATAAAGGTAGAATAAAAAAATGAAACAAGAGGACAAATAAAACTAGAAGAAAAGATAGAATAATATAAAAGACAAGAAAGATGAGAAGAGAGGGGGAAAAAATGAAGACCAAACGAGAAGGAGTAATGAAAGCAAAGCAATGGAAGAGGGAAAAAAGGAAAAAAAGAAAAGGAATTTAAAAAACTTAGGAGAAATAAGAAGTAAAAGAAAAAAATGAAACAAAGAAAGAGAAAATACAAAACACAAAAAACAACCCTGGTAAAACAGGCTTCCCTCTTAGGTCACTAGGAATTGTCTCAGGTTGCCAGTGCTCATTAATCACCCTGTAGCCTGCCCTCCACAGGTAAGGTACCTGGTTTCAGAGAGTAAAATAAAGAATAATTTTTTTTAATTAAATTAAAAAAATAATAAGTAATATAAAATAACAGATCAAAAAACCTAAAAAAAACTATCTCAATCTCTAAGTTCCCTGTCACAAGGTGCCAGCTAGATGCTTGACAACCCTCTGGAACACTCTCTGGATCCCTTCTCTTAAGCAGTACTAGGGATTAAACTAGAGACCTAGTAGATGTGAGACAGGTGTTCATCCACTGAGCTACACCCACTCCCCAGTTTATGTAGGCTTCTGATAGTTTCTCTGCCTCTCTATCCCCTCAGGCAAGTTAGGTTTCTAACAGTTTGCCAGCTATCTCTTCTGGCTTCCTTCTCGCCAGGGCTATTAGCCCACTCCCTTACTGAAGTAGTTCCTTCCTCTCCCAAGGCGGGTGGCTGTGACAACCTGCCTGATTTGATTCCCCATCTCTTCTCCCTGGGGCCATTTCAGTGCCAGCTGGGGTCTTTTTTTTTTTTTTTTTAATTTCCCCCCTCTGTTCTGCCTGTCTTATCTCTCCTCTCCCTTATATTTCACTCTCTAAGTTTGATGGGTGCCTGCCCCACACTTATTTGCCCTTCAGCTCCCCCACAGATGGGTCATGTACAACCTCCACTTGCTGGGCTGGCTACAGCTGAGATTCAAAGTGGGCTCAGCTCGCCAACTCACTGAAGAGAAACCTCTCTCTGCCCTCCTCCAGACCCCTCTTTCTCCCAGGGAGGAGGACCATTTTTCCAGGGATTTTACTGAGGCTTTTTGCCTTGAGGGTGAAGGATATGTGCTGTTCCCAGCCGCAGGAGTGAGTAACTCACATTTTTCATTTGGCTTCTTTGTCTGTCTGTATCCCTCCTGGATGATGTGCAGCACTCTCCTGGTCTGCAGATCCCCAAAGCAACTCCCTCAGATAGCTTTTTGCACTTCCTCCATTGTTTTTGTGAAAGAATTGAGCCCTGCCTAGCCACTCTGACACCATCTTCCCAGAATTCTGTCCAGCTTTGCTTTTAAAGTCTATTTCATCTGATATAAGTATAGTTACTCCAGCTTTTTTTTTTTTTTTTTTTTTTTTTTTTTTTTTTTTTTTTTGGTTACTGCATATATAGAATATCTTTTTCCAGCCTTTCACTTTCCATCTATTTGTATTCTTGGGTCTAAGGTAAGTCTCTTATAGACAGCATATAGATAAGATGGCTTATATTTTCTTATCAAATCCACCAGTCTGTGTCTTTTGATTGGGGAATTTAATCCATTAACATTCAGTGTTATTACTGTAAAGGCATTTCTTACTTCACGCATTTTAACCTTTGGATTTTATCTGTTGTATCTTATTCTCACCACTCTTTTACACTTTAAGTTACTTTTACTGATATAATCTTCATTTCTAGATGCTCTTCCAAGCCTCTCTTGTCTTTTCTTTTCAGGCTGTAGCACTCCCTTTAGTATTTCCTGCAAAACCTTTCTCTTGGTTACAAGCTCTCTCAGTTTCACTTTCAATGTCTGTGAATATTCTAAACTCACCCTCATCTTTGAAAGACAATCATGCTGGATATAAGATTCTTGGCTGGCAGTTTTTCTCTTTCAGTATCTTAAATGTATCGTACCACTACCCTCTTGCTTCCATGGTTTCTGATGAGAAATCAGCCTTTAATTTTATTGGGGATTCCTTGTATGTGATGCTTCACTTTTCTCTTGCTGCTTTCAGGATTCTCAATTTATCTTTGGCATTTGACATTCTGATTAGTATGTGTCTCAGAGTAGGTCTGTTTGGATTTATTTGGATGGGAGTACATTATGCTTCTTGGTCACAGATATCTATGTCGTTCAAAAGAGTTGGGAAATTTTCTACCATTATTTCCTCAGATACTCTTTTTACCCCTTTTTCCTTCTCTTCTCCTTCTGGGATACCCATGAGTAGTATGTTTGCACCTCTCTTGCAGTCATTAGTTCCCTGAGACCCTGTTCAATTTTTGCCATTCTTTATCTGTTCTTTTATATGTTTGCTTTTGGAGACCACGTCTCCAAGCTCACTGACCCTTTCTGCCTCTTCAAATCTGCTGTTACGCACCTTTCATATTCCAACTACTACAGTTGCCCAGATAGACTGATGAAGTACCAGTCCCGCTCCTCTCCTGCCAGGGGCAGGGATGGAGCCTCAAGAATGCCCAACAATCTAGTCTAAGTGGGTCTAAAGAGCCTGTATGTGCCTGGAGAGGCTAAAGAAACACTGCTCCCCTCTTATCCTATCAGGGGCGGGTATGGAGCCACAAGTGCCCAACAATCCAGTCCGTGTGGGCTGAAAGCACCAGCAGTTGCCTGAGAGAGGCTGGGGAAACACCACCCCACTCCTATCCTATCAGGGGTGGGGATGGAGCTGTAAGTGTCCAACAATCCAGTTCTTATGGGCTGAAAGTGACTATAGTTGCCTGAAGAGGCTAGTGCAGGTTTCCCCAGCTTCCTTCTAGCTGGAGGTGAGGCTGGAGCCTAGGCTAGGACTGCAGTCTGACATGGGTGGAAATAAGCTGGTTATTTTCAATCACTGTGGATTTCAGTCACTGTGATTTTCAATCAGCCCCACTTCCTCTCATGCTGGGGGTGGAATTAAAACGGAGGCTATCAGTCTCTTTCTGACTTGGACAAGTTCAAACTTTTGCTGTTCTTAGGAATAAACTTTAGTCAGCTGAATTTACTAATCAGTAGCTGAGATTGGTGCCCTACCATCTCTTCCTCCCCTGTTTTTGTGAAATGTTGCTTCCAACTCCAGCCAGGGAATAGCTGCTACCAGCAAGGGATGGGCACCGGCCTCCATGATGTGGAGTGTTCTACTCACTTATCTTCATGACAGATGGGCAGTTTCCTCCTTCCTTTCTTCCAAGGATGTTACAGGATCCTCCTCTGGTCCCTTGGGCCCCTGAAACCAATGCTTTAGATAGTTTTGGGTTATCATTAACTGCACTGTATGATGAGCTGACTCTTGGAGCTCCTTACTTAACTACCATCTTGCCCCTAGCCTCTATAATTCTTTTAATGTGCTTTTGGATTTGATTTGCAAGTATTTTATTGAGGATTTTTGAATCTTTATTCATTAGAGAAATTGGCCTGTAAGTTTCTTTTTTTGTAGTATGTTTACCTGATTTTTGTATTAGGGTGATGTTGGCCTCAAAAAATGAGTTTGATAGTATTCCTTCCTGTTCAGTTTTTTGGAAGAATTTGACCAAGATTAGTATTCGATCACATCAGGGGTTCTTAACCTTTTTTTGTTGTTCCACAGACCCCTTTGCCAGTCAGGAGAAAACCACAGACCCCTTACTAAGTCCACTTTATACTATGTATTATTTAATAAATATATGACCTCCGCACCAGCATGACTCCAAAAGAATATGTTTTTTTGAATTTCAATTCAAACTCACAGACCCCTTGTTAAGAACTCCTGTATTAGATGGTGTTTGAATGATGGGTAGAATTCGCCTGTGAAGTCATCTGGTCTTGTGCTTTTCATTGTTGGGAGGTTTTTGATGACTTTTAATCTCTTTACTTGTGGTTGGTTTGTTGAGGTATATTTCTTTTTGGGAAAGTGTAGGTTGTTTGTGTGTTTCTAGGAATTTGTCCATTTCATCTATATTGTCTAGTTTGTTGGCATACAGTTGTTCATAGTATTCTCTTGTGATCTCTCTTATTTCTGTGAGGTCAGTGGTAATTTCCCCCCTCTCATATCTGATTTTATTTATTTTCATCTTCTTTCTTTTTTTTCTTTGACCATTTAGTTAAGGGTTTGTCAATTTTATTGAACTTCTCAAAGAAGGAACTTTTGGTTTTGTTGGTTCTCTCATTTTTGTTGTTGTTGTTGTTCTCAAATTTCATTTATTTCTCCTCTGATCTTTATAATATCTTTCCTTTCTCCTGGTTGGGGTTAGTTTTCTGTTCTTTTTCTAGTTCCTCCAGGTGTCCAGTTAGATCTTTAATTTTAGCTCCTTTTTTAAAAAATAAGCATTCACAAGGAGCATTATTTTTTTTAATCCACCCCCCCCCTTGCTTCTTGTGCTCGCTGTCTGCTTTCTGTGTCCATTTGCTGCACGTTTCCCCTGTGTCTGCTTGTCTCCCTTTGTTACGTCATCTTGCTGGGCCAGCTCTCCATGGGCGCGGGCCGTCAGCTTTTTGCGGGCACGGGTGTGGGCTGTCAGCTCTCCACGGGCATGGGCCAGCTTGCCCTCACCAGGAGGCCCTGGGAACCAAACCCAGGGCCTTCCATATGGTAGGTGGGAGCCCAATCACTTGAGCCACATCCGCTTCCTGCTCCTTTTTTAATATAAGCATTGAAAGCTATAAATTTCCCTCTCAGTAATGCCTTTGCTGTAACCCATAGGTTTTGATATCTTGTGTTGTCGTTTTCATTCATCTCAAGATATTTTCTGGTTTCTCTTGCAATGTCTTCTTTAATCCACTGATTTTTAAAGAGTGCATTGTTTAATCACCATATATTTGTGACTTTTCCCCTTTTCCATATGTTATTGATTCCCAGCTTCATTCCATTATGATCAAAGTGCTTTATATAATTTCAGTCTTCTTAAATTTATTAATACCTGTCTTGTGAACAACACATGGTCTTTCCTGGAGAAGGATCCATGAGCACTTGAAAAGAATATACATTCTGCTGTTTGGGGTGTAATGCTCTATCAATGTCTGTTATGTCTAGTTCATTTATCATTTTTTTCAAGCTCTCTGTTTCCTTATTTATCCTCTGTCCACATGTTATATCTAATGCTGATGAGAGTCTCCAAATATTATTGTAGAGACATCTATTTCTCACTTAAGTTTTGTTGGTATGTGCCTCATGTATCTTGGGGCATCCAGATTAGATGCATAAATATTTATTCTAGTTATTTCTTCTTGGTGAATTGCCCCTTTCATTAATATATAATGACCTTCTTCAGCTCTTGTAACAGTTTTGCATTTAAAATATATTTTTTCTGTTAGTATTGCTACTCCAGATCTTTTTTTATTACTATTTGTGTGGAATACCTTTTTCAACCTTTCACTTTCAACCTAGTTGTGTCCTCACATCTGAGATGAGCCTCTTGTAGATAACATATAGATAGTTCTTTTTTTTAAAATCCATTCTGTCAGTCTGTGTTTTTTTTTGGGGGGGGGGGAATTCAATCTTTTAACATTCAGTGTTATTACTATAAAGGCATTACTTTCTTCATCCATTTTATCCATTGGCCTTTCTCTTTGTCATATCTTACTATTGTTTGTCTTTTTACCCTTTAAGTTTCCATTACTAATAGTCTTCATTTCTACACTCTTCTCCAAGTCCCCCCCTTGTTTTTTCCTTCTAGGCTATAGCATTCCCTTTAGTATCTCTTGGAAATCTGGTCTTTGGTAACATACTCTCTCAGTTTTGTTTGTCTGTGAAGACTTTACACTTACCCTCATTTTTAAAAATATATTTTTATTACAGAAGTTGTGAACATACAAAACAGTCATGCACATGTGTAGAATTCCCATACAACAACCCTTCACCAACACACCACACCATTTTTGGAACATTTGTTACAGATTAAGAGATAATAGCATCAGACTACTATCACTAACTATGGTCCATAGTGTACATTTGGCATATTTTTTCCATACCCCCCTATTATTAACAAAGTACATCTTTGGCATTGATGCAAGAATACTGTAGTATTGCTGTTAACTATAGTCCATAGGTTACATTAATTGTATTTTTCCCATGCTTCTCCACATTCCCACCGCTCTGCAATAGTGATGTACATCTCTTCTAGTTCACAAAAGGATGTTCTTGCATTTGTACTATTAACCACAAATCTCATCCACCTCTAGGTTCACTGTGTTATTCAGCCCCTAGATTATTCTCTAGCTTTCTTTCTTTTTTTTTTTTTTTTTTTTTTTGTCTTTGCTTTTTTTATTTTTTTAAAAGATACTTAGATTACATAAATGTTACAAAGAATATACAAGGGATTCCCATATGCACCGCTCCCCACACCTCCCACATTTTCCCACATTAGCAACATCCCCCATTAGTGTGTTACATTCATTGCAATTGATAAACACATTTTGGATTATTGCAACTAAGCATGGATTATAGTTCACATTGTAGTCCACACTCTCTCCCACTCAATTCTGTAGGTTATGGCAAGATATATAATGGCCTGTATTTGTCATCGTAATGTCATTCAGGATGATTCTCAAGCCCCTAAAATTACCCCTTATTACACCTGCTTTTCCCTCTCCCCACCCCCAGAACCTCCAGTGGCCACTGCCTCCACATCAGTGATATTTCTTCCATTGCTAGAATCACAATAAGTCTATATTAGAATACTGGTAAGTCTGCTTTAGTCCACAGTTCATTCCCCAGTCCTGAGGACCCTGGGATGGTGATACCCACTCCATCTTTAATTGAGGGAGGCTTTGATCCCATACAGGCAATGGACTAGCTTTCTTCAATTGACATTTCCATCCCTAGACTACCCTTTTCTGCCACAATCCCATTTATAAACCAGCTGCTACTCACTATAATATGTTCCCACCAACTCTATCCATTTCCACACATTTACAGTCAAGTTAATTAAAACTTCTACATACATTAAGCATCAGTACACCTTCGCAGCCTTCCTCTTATCTCCAAATAACCTATACTTTAGGTGTTAATTCCATGCATTTATTCTTTATATTTAGTTCATATTAGTGAGACCATACAATATTTGTTGTTTTGTTGTCTGGTTTATTTCACTCAGCATAATGTCTTCAAGATTCATCCATGATATCATATGTGTCCCAATTTCATTTCTTCTTACTGCAGCATAGTATTCCATCATATGTATATACCACATTTAGATTATCCATTCATTGATTGATGGACACTTGGGATGTTTCCATCTTTGGCAATTGTGAATAGTGCCACTATGAACATTGGTGTGCTGATGTCTGTTCATGTCACACTATTCAGTTCTTCTGGATATATTCCTAGGAAAGGGATGGCTGGGTCATATGGCAGTTCTATATTTAGCTTCCTGAAAAACTGCCAGACTGTCTCCCACAAAGGCTGTACCATTTTACAATCCCACCAACAGTGAAGGATTGTTCATATTTCTCCACAAACTCTCTGGCATTTATTGTTTTGTTTTTTTAATAATGGCCATTCTTATGTGGTGTGAGATGATATCTCATTGTCGTTTGATTTGCATTTCCCTAATAGCTAGTGATATTGAGCATTTTTTTCATGTGCCTTTTGGCCATTTGTATTTCCTCTTTGGAGGAATGTCTATTTAAGTCTTTTGCCCATTTTTAAATTGGATTGTTTGCTCATTCATTGTTGAGTCGTATGATCTCTTTTTATAGAATGGGAAACAAACCCTTATTGGATATGTGGTTTCCAAATATTTTCTCCCATTTAATGGGCTGCCTTTTCACCTTCTAGATGAAGTCCTTTGAATCACAAAAGTGTTTAAGTTTGAAGAGGTCCCATTTATCCATGTTTTCTTTCATTGCTCGTGCTTTTGGTGTAAGGTTTAAGGATGCACCCCTGTACCAGTTTGGCAGTTTGATATAGTTATGAATTCCAAAAATAGATATTGGATTATGCTTGTAAACTGGTCTGTTAATCTGGGCATGATTAAGTTATTATTGACTGGGCCATGTCAATAGAGCATTGAGCCCCACCCCTTGATGGGTGGGGTCTTGAAGATAAAAGACATGGCAAAGGACAGTGTTGGAGCAGTTTTGAGTTAGAGTTGTGATGCAGAGTCTTGAGCTGGAGCCCCGGGAAGTAGCATACAAAGGAGCCTCATTGTGAGGAAAGAGCGCAGGCCCTGGGAAGAGAAGCAAGCCATTTGCCTGATAGTCTACATCTGGCCTTGTGGCATAAAGCAAGCCTGAGCCCAGAGAGAAGAAGAAAGGAATCCAAGAAGCCTGAACCTTGGCAAAAGTTGGCAGCTGTAATGTTCCAACATGTGGCAACAGACTTTGGTGAATTTTATGATTTATGGCCTGGTAGCTGTAAGCTTCTACCCCAAATAAATACCCTTTATAAAGACCAACAGATTCCTGGTATTTGCATCAGCACCCCTTTTGGCTGACTAATACAACCCCCTCCCACCAGGTCTTGAAAATGTTTCCTTACATTTTCTTCTAGGAGCTTTATGGTTCTAGCTTTTATATTTAGGTCTTTGATCTATTTTGTGTTAATTTTTGTATGAGATATGAGATAGGGGTTGTATTAGTCAGCCAAAAGGGTGCTGATGCAAAATACCAGAAAACTGTTGGCTTTTATAAAGAGTATTTAGGGTAGAAGCTTACAGTTGCCAGGCCATAAAGCAAAAGTTACTTCCCTCACCAAAGTTTATTGCTATGTGTTAGAGCAAGATGGCTGCTGCCATCTGCCAGAAGTTCAGGCTTCCTGGGTTCCTCTCTTCCCAGGGCTTGTTTCTTTCTGGCTTAGCTGCCCTGCTGTCTCCACAAGGCCAACTGTAGACTATCAGGTGACTGACTCTGTCTCTCTCCCTTGGGTTCGATTCTCTCTGGGCTCAGCTGCTCTGTTCCTCTGTGTGCTTACTTCCTGGGCTCCAGCTCAAAACTCCAACTAACTCCTCTGTTCTGCTGCATAGTTTTCTCTGTGAGTCTCTGCCCACCAAAGGGGCAGGGACTCAATGTCCTACTGACGTAGGACAATCAAAGCCTTAATCATAATTTAATCGAGTAAAAGTGAAATCTCTGATTCCAATACAATATAATATGCCCAGAGGAAAAGAAGAGTTCACAAACAATCCAATATCTATTTTTTTAATTCATAAACAATATCAAACTGCTACAGGGGACTTCTTTCTTTCTTTGGCTATGGATATCCATTTTTCCCAGCATCATTTGTTGAATAGACTGTTCTTACCCAACTGCATGGGTTAGACAGGTTTGTCAAAAATCACTTGACAATTTGCTGGGAAGATGGTGATGGATTGAGAGGTAGAGCTCAATGCTTCACAAAACAATGGAGAAAGAGCCAAAAGCTGTCAGGAGGACCTGCTCTGGGTATCATCAGACAAGGACAGTGCTACACAACTCCCCGGAGGGTGAGGGACACAGAGACAAGGAAGCTGAAATGACAAATGTGAGTTACCAAGCCCCCACATAAGCCAGGATGGGTTCCCTTCTCCCACCCCCAAGATAATAAGCTGGGATAAAACCCCTGGCTCACTGCAGCTGACTGAGAGGAGAACAGACATCTTCCTCCCTGTCAACTGTTTCAAGAGAAAAGGGAGGGGGAATTAGGAGGATTTCTTCAGTGAATTTGGCCAGCAGAGCCTACTTTGAATCTCCATTTGGGAGACTCAACACAGAACTAGGAAAGCCCAGACTGAAACACCTCTGTAGAATACTGCCATCTGCTGGCTGGTCTGGAAATTGCATGGACAGAAACTGTTCATGATACTCTATCCTACCCCTGGGAGAAAAATCACTGCTCCATTAATGAGTCCTTGGCCCTATTTTGATAACTTAATCCAGGTAATTTTAAAGACTTAGAATAAGTTGAACCAAATTTCAAAGAAGAACTGTGAAAAAAAATATTTTATATTGTTTATAAATAATATAAAGGCAAGAGAGAGAAAATGGCCATCAGAGTAAATTCATCAATTCAGATACCTAGATATCAGCAAAAAATTACAAGCCATACAAGGAAAAAGGAAGAGTTGGTCTAGCCAAAGTAACTAACCAAATATCCTGAAGTGATACAGGATTTAAGAAAATTAATCAGTGATAATCACACAACTCTCCTATATCACTTCAAATAATTTAAAGAATATATGACTAAAGAAATAAAGGATATTAAGACGACACTGGGTGAGCATAAAGAAAATTTGAAAGCCTGCAAAAAAAAATGTAACAGACCTTATGGGAATGAAAAACACGATGGGTGAGATTAAAAATACATTAGAGACACATAAGAGCAGATTTGAATTGCTTGAAGACAGAATTAGTGATTTTGAAGACAGAACATCTGAACTGGAAAAGACAGGAGAACAAAAAGAGAAGAGAATGGAAAAAATGGAGCAATATCTCCGGAAATTGAATGACAATGTGAAACGTGCAAACAACACACTTCAGTGTCCCAGAAGGAGAAGAGAATGGAAATGGGGAAGAAAGATTATTTGGGGAAATAATGAATAAAAACTTCCCAACCTTTATCAAAGATATAAATATCAATATCCAAGAAAGACAAGGCACCCCAAACAGAATAAATCCGAATAGACCTACCCCAAGTTACCTACTATTCAGAATGACAAATACCAGAGATAAAGAGAGGATTCTGAAGGCAGCAAGAGAAGAGCAAAGCATCACATACAAGGGAAGATCACTAAGATTAAGCGCTGACCTCTCATCAGAAATCATGGAGGCAAGAAGAAAGTGGTATGATGTATTTAAGGTACTGAAAGAGGAAAACTGCCAGCCAAGAATTCTGTATCCAGCAAAAATGTCCTTCAAAAATGAGGGCAAATTCAAAGCCTCCACAGACAAACAAAAATTCATAGAATGTATTATCAAAAGACCAGAATTACAAGAGATACTAAAGGGTGTGCTGCAGCCTGAAAGGGAAAAAAAGGACTAGAGATTTGGAGAAGAGTTTAGAAATGAAGATTATTATTAAGGGTAAACTAATGGATAAGAAGACAGACAATAGAATGATATAACAGAAAAACAAAGGACAAAACAGAAGAAGTAAGTAATGCCTTCATAGTAATAACATTGAATGTTAATGGCTTGAATTCCCCAATCAAAAGACCTAGACTGAATGGATAAAAAAAATATGAGCCAGATATATGTTGCCTACAAGAGATCCACTTCAGAAGTAAGGACACAACCAGGTTTAAAGTGAAAGTGATATTCCATGGAAAATGATATTCCATGCAATCAGTAACCAAAATGAGCTGGACTAGTGATACCAATATTGGACAAAATAGATTTCAAATGTAAAACTGTTATAAGGGATGAAGAAAGTCATTACATATTAACAGAAGGGGAAATTTACAAAGAAGAAATAACTATACTAAATATTTATGCACCTAACCGAGTGCCCCAAGATATATGAGGCACACACTGGCAAAACTGAAGGGAGAAATAGATGTCTCTACAATAATAGTGGGAGACTTCAATATACCATTCTCAGTATTGGATAGGACATCTGGAAGATGGATAAAGAAACAAGAACTTGAATAATATGATAAATGAACTAGACGTAACAAACATCTATAGAGCATTGCGCCCCAAATCAACAGGATATACTTTCTTTTCAAGTGCTCATGAATTCTTCTCCAAGATAGACCATATGTTGGGTCACACGAAAAGTCTCAATAAATTTAAAAAGATTGAAATTATACAAAACACTTTCTCTGTTCATAACGGAATGAAGCTGGAAATCAATAACAGATGGCAAAAGGGAAAATTGATAAATATATGGAGATTAAGCAACACATTCTTAAACAGTCAGTGGGTCAAAGAAGAAATAGCAAGAGAAATCAGCAAATATCTTGAGATGAATGGAAATGAGAAGACAATGTATCAAAACCTTTGGGGTACTGCAAAGGCATTGCTGAGAGGGAAATTTTTATCCCTCAATGCTTACATTAAAAAAGAAGAAAAAGCTAAAATTTAAGATCTAACTGCACACCTGGAGAAACTAGAAAAAGGACAGCAAACTAATCCCAAATCAAGCCAAAGGAAAGAAATAGTAAAGATCAGAGCAGAAATAAATGAAATTGAGAACAACAAAACAGTAGAAAAAGTCAACAAAACCAAAAGTTGTTCTTTGAGAAGATCAATGATCGACAAACCCTTAGCTAGACTGACAAGGAAAAAAAGAGAGAAGATGCAAGTAAATAAAATCAGAAATGAGAGTGGGGACATTACCACTGGCTCCGCAGAAATAAGAGAGGTCATAAGAGGATACTATGAGAAACTCTATACCAAAAATCTCGACAATGTAGAGGAGATGGACAAATTCCTACAAACACACAAATGACCTACACTGACCCTAAAAGAAACAGGAGACCTCAACAAATCTATCACAAGTGAAGAGATTGAAATAGTCATGAAAAACCTCCCAAATATGAAAAGCCCTGGACCAGATGTCTTCACAGGTGAACTGTACCAATCATTCAAAGACGATCTTGCTCAAGCTCTTCCAAAAAATTGAACCAGAAAGAATGTTACGAAATTCATTCTATGAAGCCAACATCATCCTAATACCAAAATCAGATAAAGATACTACAAAAAAGAAAATTACAGACAATATCTCTAATGAATATAGATGCAAAAATCCTCCCCCAAATACTTGCAAACCAGGTCCAAAAGCACATTGAAAGAATTTATACACCACGATCAAGTAGGTTTTATCCCAGGTATGCAAGGGTGGTTCAAAACAAGAAAATCAATTGGTGTAATAAACCATATTGATAAATTGAAGAAGAAAAATCACATGATCCTCTCAATTGATTCAGGAATGGTATTTGATAAAATACATACCCTTTTTTGATAAAAATACTCCAAAAGATAGGATTCGAAGGAAGCTTTCTTAATATGGTAAAGTGCATATATGAAAAACCTACAGCTAGCATTATACTCAATAGTGAAAGACTGAAAGCTTTCCTGCTGAGATGAGGAAAAATACAAGGATGTCCACTCTCACTATTGTTATTCAATATTGTGCTAGAGGTACTAGCTAGAGCAATTAGGTTAGATAAAGAAATAAAGAGCACCCAAGTAGAAAAGGAAGAAGTAAAACTTTCACTCTTTGCTGATGATATAATCCTGTATCTAGAATGCCCTGAAAAATCCACAGTAAAGCTACTAGAACTAATAGACGAGTTCAGTGAAGTGGCGGGATACAACATTAACATGGCAAAATCAATAGCGTTTCTATACGCTACTGTGAAGTAATCTGAGAAGGAAATCAGGGGAAAAAATCCATATATAATAGCAACTGAAATAATCAAATATTTAGGAATAAACTTAACCAAGGACATAAAGAACCTGTATTCAGAAAACTACAAAACACTGCTAAAAGAAACTGAAGATTTAATAAATCAAAGGACAGCTGTGAAATAAAAAAAAAAAAAAAAAAAGGACAGCTGTGTTCATGGATTAGAAGACTAAATATCGTTAAGATATCAATTCTACCCGAACTGACTTACAGATTCAAGACAATCCCAATAAAAATCCCAACAGCCTTTTTTGCAGAAGTGGAATAACCAATTATCAAATTTATTTGGAAGGTTAAGCTGCCCGAATAGCCAAAAAGATCTCTAAAAAGAAGAACGAAGTTGGAGCACTCTCACTTCCCAACTTTAAAGCATATTACTTAGGTACAGTGGTAAAAACAGCATGGTACTGGCATAAAGACAGATTAACCAATGGGACTGAATTGAGAACTCAGAAATAAACCCTCACATCTATAGTCAAGCCTTCCCAGATAGACCACAGCAGTCTATTCAACAGATGGTGCTAGGAGAACTGGATATCCATATACTAAAGAAAGAAGACCCTTATCTCACACCTTATGCAAAAACGAACTCATATGGATCAAGGACCTAAATATAAAAGCAACAACCATAAAACTCCTAGATGAAAATGTAGGAAAACATTTTTAAGATCTTTTTGTAGGTGGTAGTTTCTTAAACTTTATATCCGAAGCATGAGCAACAAAAGAAAAAATAGATTAATGGGATCTCCTCAAAATTCAACACTTTTGCACCTCAAATGACTTTGTCAAAAGGCTGAAAAGGCAGCCAACTCTAGGGGAGAAAATATTTGGCAATCACATATCCGATAAGCGTTTAATATCCATGATATATAAGGAGATCATTCAACTCAACACTAAAAAGACAAACTGCCTGATTAAAAAATGGACAAAAAACTTAAAAAGACAACTGTTCAAAGAAGAAATACAAATGGTGAAGA
Source organism: Tolypeutes matacus (assembly GCA_026826555.1). Classification (NCBI taxonomy): domain Eukaryota; kingdom Metazoa; phylum Chordata; class Mammalia; order Cingulata; family Chlamyphoridae; genus Tolypeutes; species Tolypeutes matacus. Next base: position 15,102,970 of record JAKSZT010054540.1, on the reverse strand, counting down.
AACACATGAAAAAATGTTTCAACATCCCTAGTGAATAGAGAAATAGAAATAAAAACTACACTGAGATATCATTTCATACCTATTAGACTGGCTGCTATTACAAAGTCAGAAAACTAAATGTTGGAGAGGATATGGAGAGATAGGAATGCTTATTCACTGTTGGTGGGAATGTAGAATGGTACTGCCACTTTGGAGGACTATTCGGCAGTTCCTAAGGAAGTTGAATATAAACTTACCATGTGACCTGGCAATAGTACCATTACTAGGTATATACCCAGAAGAACTGAAAGTAGAGACACGAACAGACATCTGCACACTGATGTTCGTAGTGGCATTATTCACAAGTGCCAGAAGTTGGAAACAACCTAGGTATCCACCAACTAATTATTGGATAAATGAGTTGTGGTATATACACATGGTGGAATATTATGCAATGCTAAGAATCAATGAAGTTGTGAAGTATATGACAACATGGATGAACCTGGTGGACATTATATTGATTGAAGCAAGCCAGACACAAAAGGACAAATACTGTATGATTGCACTATTATCAATTAAATATATTGTGTAAACTCATGGAATTAATAATTAGAATATTAGTCCCCAGAAAATAGAAGGAGGAAAGCTGAGGGTTAATCTGTGCAGAATGGTAAAAAGGTTGTTTGTAAATCTTTGGAAATGAATAGAAATGGTGAAAACATATCACTGTGTTTGTTACTAGCAGTACTACTGTATGGGTATGACAGTGGTTGAAGGGAAAGTCTAAGGTAATTTCTATTACTAGAAGGAAAGCTAAAAACTGTAACATGGGACTGCATAAGATAGTAAAATCTCATGTAAAACACAAATATGGGTGTTATTGCATGTATAAGACTGCTTTTTACAAAATATAAATACAAATATACTAGAGAGAAGGAAAAAGAATAGCAGCTATGTATGGCAGGGGAAGCATAAAGAGATTGAGAGGTGATGAATTTTGTTTTTTTGTTTGTTTGTTTTTGTTTATTATTATTACTGTAATAATGAAAGTGCTCTAAGAATGATTGAAGTGATGAATGCACAAATATGTGATTCCACTGAATGCCATTGATTGTACTCTTTGGCTGGATTTATGCTTTATTAATATGTACCAATAAAATTGATTTGTTAAGGAAAAAAAAAGTATTTGCCCATAGATGTGAGGGTCTGTTTCTGAACTATCAATTCGATTCCATTGTTCTATTTGGCGTTTTTTATGCCAGTACCATGCTGTTTTTACCACTGTAGCTAAGTAATGATTTAAATCCGGAAGTAGAATCCTCCAACTTTGCTTTTCCTTTTTAAGATATTTTTGGCTATTCAGGGCCCCTTACCTTCCAAATAAATTTGATAATTTGGTTTTCCATTTGTTTAAAAAATGCTGGTGGAATTTTTATCGGGACTGCATTGAATCTGTATATCAGTTTGATTAGAAATGACACCTTAATGTCATGAGCGTGGATGTTCTTCCAGTTATTTAGGTCTTTTTAAAATTTCTTTTAGCAATGGATTGTAGTTTTCTGAATACAAGTGCTTTATATCCTTGGTTAAGTTTATTCCTAAATATTTGATTATTCTAGTTGCTATTATAAATGGAATTTATTTCCTGACTTCCTCTCAGATTGCGCACTTCTAGTGTATAGAAACACCACTGATTTTTATGTTTTGATCTTGTATTCTGACACTACTGAAATCGTTTATTAGCTCTAGCAGCTTTGTGATAGACTTTCTAGGTATAGGGTCATATCATCTGCTAATAATGAAAGTTTTACTTTTTTTCTGATTTTGATGCCTTTTATTTCTTTTTCTTGCCTGATTGCTCTAGCTAGAACTTCTAGCCCTATATTGAACAACAGTGGTAACAGTAGGCATCCTTGTCTTGTCCCTGATCTCAGTGGGAAAGCTTTCAGTCTTTCACCATTGAATACAATGTTAGCTGTGGGTTTTTCATATATGGCCTTTATCATGTTGAGAAACTTTCCTTCAATGCCTATCTTTTGTAGTATTTTTATCAAAAAAGGATGTCATATTTTGTCAGATGCCTGTTCTGCATCAGATAGTAGGATCATGCAATTTTTCTTCTTTGATTTATTAATGTGGTGTATTACACTGATTGATTTTCTTGTGTTGAACCACCCTTGCATGCCTGGTATAAAAACCACTTGATCATGATGAATAATTTTTTTAATGTGTTATTGGATTCGATTAGCAAGTATTTCGTTGAAGATTTTTGCATCCTTATTCATTAGGGAAACAGGCCTGTAATTTTCTTTTTTTGTAATATCTTTACCTGGCTTTGGTAGTAGGGTGATATTGGCTTCATAGAATGAGTTTGGTAGCATTGTTCAGTTTTTTGGAAGAGCTTGAGTAAGATTAATATTAAATACTCTTTGAATGCTTGGTAGTACTCGTGAAACCATCTGGTCCTGTGCTTTTATTTTGGGGAGTTGTTTAATGACTGTTTCAATCTCTTTGCTTGTGATTGGTTTCGAGGTCTTCTCTTTCTTCTAATGTCTGTGTATGTTGCTTGTACGTTCCTGGGAAGTTTTCCATTTTGTCTACATTGTCTAGTTTGTTGGCATACAGTTATTCTCATGCTCATATTTGAAGGGCAGTTTTGCTGGGTAAAGAATTCTTGGCTGGCAGTTTTTCTCTTTCAGTACTTTAAATACATCATACCACTTTCTTCTCACCTCCATGGTTTCTAATGAGAGATTGGCACTTAGCCTTATTGAGGTTCCCTTGTATGCAATTCATTGCTTTTCTCTTATTGCTTTCGGAATCCTCTCTTTATCTCTGGAATTTGTTGTTCTGAATAGTAGGTGTCTAGGAGTAGATCTGTTCGGATTTATTATCTTTGGGGTGTGTTGTCCTTCTTGGATATTGATATTTATGTCTTTCATAAGGGTCGGGAAATTTTTGGTCATTATTTCCTCAAATATTCTTTCCGTCTCTCTTCCATTCTCCTCCCCGTCTGGGACACTGATAATGTATATGTCTGTGTGTTTCATGTTGCTGTTCAATTCCCTGAGGCCCTGTTCCATTTTTTCCATTCTTTTCTCTTTCTGTTCTCCTGTCTTTTCAAACTCAGATGTTCTGTCCTCGATTTCATTAATTCTGTCCCCCATAAATTCAAATCTGCTGTTATATGCCTCTAACGTATTTTTTAAGTAAAAACATAACCATAAACACTTTATTTGAATGAACTTATAAACTACTCATTTCTATAAAACACTAGAAATTTTGTTGTACATGCTTTTTTTTGTTGCTATGATTAAGGCCAAATTAGACAATAGCACAAACAAACTCAATGCAATTTGCAGATACCCGACATTTGTAACACTTGAGCTAAAAAAATGTTTATCTAAACATTTTTCTTAGATAAATTGGACTAAAGTAATGTATTTTTAATCTCATCTATTGTGTCTTTCATTCTCATAAGCTCTGTTACTTTTCTTTTTATCCCAGATTTTTAAAAGCCATTTATTTTTAAAAATTGGTTTGTCAAATCACATACACAAGCAGATGCACAACTACCAAAGTGCTCCTGTGTTAGACAACACATTTATCAGGTGAATGTGTTAGACATTCATCACATACACAGTTCCTGAAAACTACAGCTAAAACAGTAGTCTGTTGCGTATTTAATTTTCAGATTTCTACTTGACTCCATGTTGAATGACTTTAAGTTAGCATGACTTTAAGTGAATGACTTTAAGTTGAATGACTTTAAGTGAGAGGTAGAGTCCCAAGTATAATATTTGATGCCTCAGGGCACCATTAAAAACAAAACAAAAACAAAAACCATTTCCCCCTCTGCATAAGGGAAGCCTATCCTATTTTTTTTCCTTTGTGAAAACAGAAACCAAGTTTCTCTTCCCAAACGGTTCAACATTCCCATCAAAATTGTTGTGTGGTAACCTAGGTATTGTGCTTTGTTGAGCCATCTAATTTTCTTCACCTTCCGATTCAGACTCTTCTTCTGCATTCTATAACCATTCAACAAGTTTCTTCATATGGTTGAGAAAAACACTTTTGCCTTTGGCAACATGTGCTTCTTTGTACCATTTCAATATCACTTCTTCATTCAGGACATCAGCTGTATAAAAGAGAACCACCATCTTCTGAAAGGCTTTCATGAAATGGATGTTGTCATAGCAGTATTTCTGAACCTTCTGTAGGAGGATAAGCTCTGACTGACCTTGGGAGCTGAACACAGCCAGTAGGGGAGCATATTGCTTCAGGTGCTTAAGGGCTTGCTCTGCAACAAGTTCCTCCTTCTTGTTCCATTCAACAGCATTCATTATACAGGTCCACAGAAGTCCAGTCACTGATGTTTCTGGAAGATTATTCCTCTTCATGTCTTCTTTAACATAGAACACCATCTCCTTGATAGGGCATTCATGAGAAAAACACTCTCGGAGCTCCTTCTGGAGTTTCTTCCTGGTGCCCAGTAACTGCTGGACTCAGAGGAAGCCAGAAAGCTCCTTCAAACCTTGAAATATTTAGCAAAATGATCCACACTCTGTCAATTGGAAAGAGTTCAAGCAGTCTTTTGTCTTTATTGGCTTTTCTCAAGAGGAGGTAACAGTTGGCATCTTTTTCTGCCACCCATGCTTTTAAAAGCTTGACAGCAAACGAGGCTGCAATTCCTTCTTTGACTAAGTTGTCAGTGAAAAGACTAGTGAGGATGGTGGCAGAAAGAGTGCTGTTGGCCAGCAGGATCCCCAATAGCATTGCCAATTTTGTCTGCTCTGTTTTGGAAAAGGCTTTAAGGAAGAGGAGGAGTTTTTCCATTTCATCCTCAAATGCCTTTTCCAAATACTTGTTATCTCCTCATGAGTTTATTGAAGACCTGAGCATAGTTTCAGATGGTTTCATGATCTTTATTTGCTGAAAACATACAGTAGTTGGTCATCTTGGTCTTTTCACCACCATCTATGCATGTTCCTCTGGGGGCCAGCATACTGTCAGCCACCAGGGTATTGAAAAATGTGTCTGTGTAGTGACTATAATCTAATCTTGAGCTTGTAGATTCCAGAAACTTGGCTACAGCTTCAAGGTTATCACCAGCCTCATTAAGGCCCTGGACAAGTGTATCCCTGAAGACTGTGTGTTTGAATTTCTTTTTCATCTCTTTTCCAAGTTTTGAACTGCTGGCTTCTGATGCTTATTCATAATATTTCTGTCCAAGGAGGTAGCGGTAATGCACGAGACTAAAAGCTGCAATGATTATGGCGGTGATGGCAGTGACAGTGGTGGCGGCAGTTGAGGTGGCAGATGATGGAAGAGTAAAGGACAGACACATTGACACCGGCACACTCTGCTACTTTTCTTTGCAGGCCTTCAAATTGTTCTTTATGTTCATCCAGTGTCTTAATATCTTTTATCTCTTTAGTCATATTTTTTCTTCAACTCCTTGAATTGACTTAGGATTTTTGTGTGATTATCTCTGATTATTTGTCTTAAATCCTGTGTCTTGTCAGAATTTTTGATTTGTTCCTTTGACTGGACCATCTTTTCTTGTTTCTTAGTGTGGTTGTAATTTTTTGCTGATGTCTAGGCATCCAATATGTTGGTGAATTTACTCTGGCCAATTTCTCTCTCTTGCCTAGTGGTTTTGTTTCATAGCTCCTCTTTGATTTTTGGTTCAACTTATTCTAAATATTTAAAACTGCCCAGTTTAAGTTATCAAAATACAGTCAGGCACTCACTAGTGGGGCACAGATTCACTCTCAGGAGTTTGGGCCAAGAGACAACTAAAAGTGGTATTTTTCATTGCAGCTTCCCAGCCTGCCAGCAGATTGTGCTCATTGGCAATCTTTCCAGAGAAGACTCTTTCAACCTCCACTTGCCTGTGATTTTTTTCTGGCTAGAGCCAAGATTCAAAGTGAGCTCTGCTGGCCAAATTAACTAAAGAGAATCCACTCTCTGCCCTCTGCCACAGCCTCCCTCTTCCCAGGAAGGAGATGTCTGTTTCCCTCTCAATTGGCTGCAGTGACCATGGATTTTATTCATGCAGTTTGCCTTGAGGGTTGGGGATGGGTGCCGTTCCCAGCCATGAGGATTAGTAATTCATGGTTTTAATTTTGGCTTCTCTGTCTCTCTGTTCCTCATCTCCTGAGGGATTCATAGCACTCTTCTGGTCTGCAGGTCCCCAAAGCAGGTCCCTTGGACATCTTTTTGCCCTTCCACCATTGTTTTTGTCAGATAGTTGAGCCCTGCCTGCTTATTCCCCACATTGTGGTTTTAATTTGTGTTTTCTCAATGGCTAATGATGTTGAGCTTGTTTTCATGTGCTTATTGACCATTCATATATCTTTTTAGGATCCTTTTCAGGAATCCAATTAAAACCATTTTTAATTGGGTTATTTGGTGAGTTTTTTTGCAGAGTTGTCAGAATTCTTAATATATTCTAGATAAAAGTCCCTTATCAATATATGATTTATAAATCCTTTTTCCCATTATGTGGGATGTCTTTTCATTTCCTTGATTGTGTCCATTGAATCACAAAAGGTTTAACTTTTATAAAGTCCAGTTTATTCATTTTTCCTCTTTGATTGTGCTTTTGGTATCTTATCTTAGAAAGATTTACCTAATCCAATTTCACAAAGATTTTCTCCTACATTGGAATTGTCCTGCATATGTTGCAATGACAGATACAGTCCACTATACATTTTGTCAAAACCTATAAAACTGTGTGGGGCAAAGTATAAACTATAATGTAAACTATAGACCATGATTAGTAGCAGTGCTTCAATATGTGTTCATCAGTTGTAACAAATGTACCACACTAATGAAAGATGTTGTTAATAGGGAAATGTGTGGGAGGTAGAGGAGACAGGGTATATGGGAAACCCCTGTATTTTTGATGTAACATTTTGTAATCTAAAGTTTCTTTAAAAAAAAAAAAAAAAAAAAAGATTTACTCCTACATTTTCTTCTATGAGTTTTGCATTTAAGTCTTTGATTCATTTTGAGTTAATTTTTATGTATGGTGTGAGGAAGAGGTTCTCAACTTTTTTGAAACAGGAATAATTGATGTTTGTGATAACAGATGAAGAAAGTAAAAAACATAGATTTATTTTTTTCTTAGTTTGTTAAACATTTTCCAAGGAGCCACCATGAATTTCTGAGTTCTTCCTGCTTCTCATTAAATGCTTTTGGTTGTTGGGTATTAAAGCTACTATGGTTTTCAACAGATCCTGATTTATCACTTACATATAATGGCTTAAAGTGATAGTCCCTACATAGCCATTGTACACTATTTGATTAGTTATATTTGATAGGGACAAAAATAACCTGTACTGCCTAGAGTTGCATTTCAGGAATGGGAAAACTATTTTGTATGAGTTATTATAACAATATGGGAAGAAAATCTAACTCACTGCTGCTGCTATTTGTTCCCTGAGCCCTAGGCTATTGAATTTGGAGCTAATAAAGTAATGAACATGCTGAGGCAAATTTTTAGGAAAAAATGTTTGCCTTTGCAGAGCTGTCTAGTTCTGGTGCAGCTGAGGGACACAGGCCTGGTACAAGATTTTTCCAATACAATGAGATTCCTAAGGCCTAGGTTGGTTTCTAAGTTCTATAGGAAGTTTGCATTTGAGCTGGAGTTTGACTCAAAGACTTGTGCCTTTTCTTGTTCTGAGGTGTATCTGGGTGTGCCCTTCAAAGCAGATGTCCTCTCTTAATTTCCTCTTTTGGTTACTTTTGTCAGATGGCCAGGTAACCGGTTAGGCTTAAATCCTCAGTTACCTTATCCATTTGGGCCATCAAAATTTGTTAATTCTTCCTTCCTAGCAACTTTTGCATTACTTTATACTACCCCCTCCCTAGTCCAGATCCACATCAGTCCCCACTCAGTTTTAAGCTCCCTGAAGTTCAAGATTATCCCTTTCGTTTTCCCCTTTGACACTTTGTTCTTCTTATTCTATTTCATTTCTGTTGTCTATGTTCCCATGAGGAAAAGATTAGGGCCAGAGAAAGTGAAAGAGTTAAGAAAAGTAATTGTAATAATAATAGTAATTGGTAGAAGAGGAGCCGTTTAAGACCTTGGAAAATGAATATGTAACTCACGTAAGCAATGTAGAGTAATAGGAATAGAAAAGTGGGGTACCTACAATGAAATGGGAAATCAAATAGAGAAAAATATATAGACTGAATTAAAATGCCAGTATGATGAGGAGAGAGGGAAAGAGAAAAGAAAAGACAAAAAGAAAAGTTAATAAAAGAAAGAAAACAGGATAGATGAGGTATAAATAAAAACCAGAAAAAATGGGGATTAAACAAAGAGGTGGAATGTAAGAACAGCAACAGAAAGCAGAAGATAGAATGATGAGGGAAGGAAAAGAGATAGCCTTGGTATACAAAATCAGTATACACAGAAAAGGGGAAATCAAGGAAGAGGAAACACAGTAACCAAGAATCAAGCCAGCAGCACCTTGCAGAATTTATCTCTTCATCCAGCTCCCTCCAGATCGATCCCCTGAAGCCTTCTACTCTGTGGGTTCCCAAAACAGCTCACTCGGGCAGGATCTTGTCCCCACTCAGCTGTTTTTTGTGAAAGAGATCTGCCTATGTTCCTTTGAAAGAACAAAACTTAAGATCAGGTAAAAGGAAAGAGATAGGAAGACAAAAAGAATAATAGTAATAGTGTTAGTAAAAGACAGGAGAGGAAACATACAAGACCTAGGAAACTGAAAAATTAACACAAGTAAGAAGCACAGAGGGATAAGATTAGGAAAGTGGAATTGAAACAATGAAACACGAAACAAAATAGAGAAAGAAATATATAGAATGAATTAAAATTACGGAACGGTGAGAAGAGGGGAAAAGTAAACAGAGACAAGAGAAAGAAAAAAGTAAAAAAATATAAAGTATACAGAGATAAAGGGAGAGAGGGAGAAATACAAACTAGAAAAATTGGAGACCAAATAAAAGAGGTGGAATGAAAGAACTACAATGGAAAACAGAAAATATAAGGATGAAGGAGTGAAAAGAAATGCGTGGGTAGAATAGATCAGTAACCAAAAGAATAAAAAAAGAAAAAGCAAAAATAAACAAGCAGAGAAAGAAAGGGAGGGGTTAAAAAAAAAAAAAAAAAAAAAACAAGCAACAAACAAGACAGCAGCAACTCTTTTTTTTTTTTAAAGGAGACAGAAGAAAAAATAATAACACGTAAAAACAGCCTTCTTTCTTAGATCCCTAAGGATCTTCTCAGGCTGCTGGTGTTCCTCAATCACTCACCATGCAGCCTGCCCCCTGCAGGTTTTGAACTGGGTTTTAGTGAGTAATATGAGGGAAATAAAAGAAAATGAACTTTTTTTTTTTTTTAATAAAAGATCCAAGAAAAGCTAATACAAAAAAAAAAAAAAAAAAAAAAAAAAAAAACATCTATATGTTCCCTGTGATAAAGTTACAGCTGGCTGCCTGATAACCTGGTGGTTCTCTTCTCAAGGAATAGCCAGGAATCAAACCAGGGACCTCATATATGTTAGGCAGGAATTCTCCCCCTGAACTATTCTGGGTCCTTGGGTTGTTTAACCTTTCAGAAGGCTATCTGCGCCTTTTCCCTTGGGCAGGTTAGATCCCCTGCATTCAGCTGGAGTGGTGCTGATCGGTCGCCTGTCTCTGCCTTCTCACTGATATAATTCCTCTCTATACCTCGGTGGCTGAGCATGACCACCTGCCTGAGACAATCTCCCTCCCCTCTCCCTGTCACGTCGGGGTCCCTTCCGATATTCAAGGCTAAACTTTTGTGGCTAAACTCGCCACAAAAAAATCACTCTCTACTCTCTCAGACCCCTCTTCCTTGGAGGGAATCTGCCATCACACTTCCATTTGGAGAAGGGGGCTAGGGTCTCCACCTAGTCTGCTCACCCTGAGGGCCAGGTATGTGAGCCCCTTCCAGGCACCGAGGTAAGCAACCCATGATTATTCCTGGCTTCTCTATCTGTCCAGTACCCTCCTAGATGACTCAGAGCTCTTCTTGTGGAGGTAGACGTCTGCTCTTCTCTGTTAGATACAATTCGCCAGGAGTTTTACCCTCCCTTAATATCCCGGGGGTGGGGGAGGGGAGCCCTTCCCAGCAGCCAGGAGGTTTAATAACTCACGATTACTGGTTTTAGCTTCTTCGTGATTTTGACCCTCGTTCTTCTGGGAGTTGGTACGCAGTGTTCTGGTTTGCTGTGCCCCAAAGCAGGTCCCCATGGCACCCTCTGACTTTTTCTTTGTTGTTTCAGTGAGAGCTGTGTTCCCACAATCCTCTCCATCCCTTTCGTTTTTGTAGCCCCAAAGCCTAATAGAAGGGTGTATTCAATAAATCTTTGTTGATCATCTTTACTCCACCATATTTGCTCAACTTTGTAAATGGGACTTACCCCCTCTTTCCCAGGATTGAAATTGTAGTGCCAATACACGAAAAAGAAGGCAGCCTTCCTCCAAAGGAACAGCCTTGCAGGTGTGGGTGTGACTGGACTAGGGTTACTTTGCACGAACTTTTCTCTAAACACTGGATATGAGGCAAAATGAAGTAGGGAATTAACTCACCAGAATTCAATGGTTGATTTTGCTGTGGATTTTTTCTGAAGGTTGTTGGGGAATTCTTTCTCATCCAAAGTCAGAAATCCGTAACTTCAGTATCACTCTCTGCTTCTAACCTCTGTTCCAGTCGTCCAGCTTTCTCGGGCTCTTAGCCCCACTCCCACCACTCTTGTTCTTTGACCTCCGGACCCTTGAGCATTCCACTTTTTTTCTTAATTTGACTTTCTCTCTTGGACTCCCTTTATTATCTACACATCTTGGATCCCATGCTTAATTTCATGAACTACTTTATTATCAGCATATTTAAACTCTGCTCTAGTCTAAGACTTTCCATTTCTGACTGCATCTATCACTTTAAGCTCCTACTTGCTCTCCACTCTTTCCATTTCCTGAAATGTAGTCTATGCTACTACCAGCAGAACTTCCATGTATGTGACTGGCTGGGTCTTTGTGGGGCTGAAATCCAGCCCTCATTCCACTCATTTACCTAATCAACACAAAGGCAACCCAATGGTCTCACAGAGAGCCTTGCTGCCAAAGTGGCCTTTCTAAAGCATTTGATTATTTTATCCCTCTGTGTAATACTCTTAAGTGTATTCCATTAGCCAAAGTCAGAGCTCTTTAACATGGACTAGAAGCCCTAGCCCTCCCTGTCTCATCAACTAAACTGGGACACTTTCTTTCAGGAAAGGAAGAACTATTGATATGTATGCCAGGACAATAAACTGGGACCATGTGGACATTTAATTATAGCCCACCATTCCACACCTTGTATTATTATGCTATAGTAGTACCAAGCTGCTTGTAGTTTTCCATGTACCCCATGTTATTTCCACATTAAGAGGCTTTTTTTAAAAAGATTTATTTTATTTTTATTTATTTCTCCCCAGCCCTCATTGCTTTGCATTTGCTGTGTCTGTTTGTTGTGTGCTAGTCATGTTTTTTTTTTTTTTAAGTAGGCACCGGGAACTGAATCTGGGACCTCCCATGTGGGAGGAAGGTGCGCAATCGCTTGAGCCACCTCTGCTCCCCACTTTGTTGTGTCTCTCATTATGTTTTCCTCTGTGTGTCTCTTGTTGTGTCATCTTTTTGCGTCAGCTCGCTGCACCAGCCCGTTGCATCAGCTTGCTGTCTTGCTCATCTTCTCTAGGAGGCACCAATAATCAATCCCAGACCTCCCGTGTGGTAGGCGGGAGCTCAGTTGCTTGAGCCACATCTGCTTCCCAAGAGGCTTGGATAGAGTTATTTTGACCACCCAATTGTGAATCTGAGGACATTTTGACTCCTTTCTCAATATAAGCATTAAAAGATGAAATCAAAACATCCTCAAGTGAAAAATGACAAGATCAAAATATCACAGCCTAAACCAGTTTAAAACATCTAATTCTATGTTATTCTTTGCTCCTGTTTACTTGAACCTAGTATTTTTTCTCCTTACAATAACTATTCCTTCCTTCCCATTTTCTGCTTTTCTCTAGTTTATTTTCACTTACTGTTCAGGGCATCTCAGGGACCATCTGTTGCAACAATCATCCTTCCCTGACACTTCCTGGTTTGACTCAGGGCCTATCATCCTGTTCCTACAGCACCTTGTATACAGCTTTTTTATTTTACCTTTAAAAAAGTGTGTCATAGTTCTTTGCCTACAAGACTCTAAGATTCTCTAGGCAGGAACACTGTCTTATTAATCTTTTAATAATCAGTTCTGAGCACAGTGCTTGACAAATAATAGAATTTCAATAAATATTTGTTGAAATTGACTAATTGAAACTCCTTAATGTAATATGAAGTTAAATGTGCTTGTCCTTTATCTCCTAGGGAAGTTCTTGGGATACTGGTAAAGATTTATACATACTTGGAGCTTTGTATGTTGAAATTGTGAAGCCTATTGTTAAATTATTTTTTGTACTATAGAATCTTAAAAGAGGAAGCTACATACCCATAATATTCATGTATGTTCTGCTGAACATGTGAACAGTGGCATGTTAAACTTCAGCTTACTACCAAAATTGTTCTGAGTGCTTGTTTAATGTAATGAAGTGCCAGGAAGCCCATTATATATTAGTTTTCCATTAATGCCTTATTTTCAAAGCTCTCTGATTTAGGTATTCTGAGTGAATGGTATTTAATGTTATCTCAATTTTAAGTGTTTGCTTACTTTACAAGCTAATGTGTTCCTTTTCCTCCCTTTCTAGAATGTTTGAGACATTTAAAGAATGGTTCTGGATGGAAAGATTCTGGCTTCCTCCAACAATGAAGTGGTCAGATCTTGAAGATCACGATGGGCTCGTCTTTGTAAAACCTTCTCATTTATACATGACAATTCCATATGCTTTTGGCTTAGTGATTATCAGACATATCTTTGAAAAGTAAGTAGTGTTTTTGTGTCTTTTCTTCTCATTCCCCTTTTTGCTCCAACTCTAGAATAATAGAATCTTAGACTTGATGAGGTCCTTAAAGAATCTGTTGTTGAGAGGTTGGTACTAATGAACTTCAGATTTTTAGGGGGATCCCAGAGCTATTGTAAGATGTATTGAAGCATCAATATGCTTCAGATGACTACCTAGCTTAAAAGCATTCAATATGTATATTTTTAAATAAAAGTACTTTAGGAAAAAAAATAGAGGTAACAGATCACAGATCTTATTAGTATTATGACAGGGCAGGAACCCAGAGCTTTGGAGGCCAGTTGAGTTCACCTTCCATTATGCCATACTGTTTGAGAAAGCATGTGCATTCCCAGAAAAGCAGTATCAGAGGAGCCTACGACTAAGGGATGCATTATCCTTTTAATATGCCTATAAAATAACAAAAATGGCTCATGAAAGAACAAACTGAATATTTCTTCATCAGAGTAGTTTATTTTAAAGGTTTATTTAAAGTTTTAATAAGCAGTTCTTCATCCCAAAGTGTAAGCAAGTCAAAGAAAAAATAAATTTACTTTCTCAGAAAAAAAACTTCTTTTTCTTAATTTAAAGAGATATTATTTCCAACCCTTTTACTAAAATTATTCTAATGTCATGATAATAGGAGATAAATGTTCATTTTTAATCTCTATAGTTATCTCTATTTTTAAAAAAGTGTTATTAGTACATTAATCTTTTGGAGCAGAAAGAATAATTGAATGTCAAGAGCTGGAAAAGCTTAAGACAAAATCTGATAAAGATCATTTTGTCCAAGATTAACTGGAATGGTTATAACCATTTACAGGGTCTTTATATCAAGAATCACTTCAACCAACTCTGTTTCATGAAATCTCTAAAATATTTTGTCCAAATAACATTTCCACTTGGGCCAACAATATGCAGTTGGAGTTGGGAGGAAGAGAAAGCCACTGGATAATTCTAAATCCTGACTGAGAGTATTTGAAAAATATTCTTCCTTTTTGACAGTTAATTCTATTTTTTACTCACATATGATTTGTCAAAGAATCCATAAAGTAAAATTTTGCTGCTACACTTTTAAATGAAAATTTAGTCTTTACTAACCTGATTATTTACTTTTCTTCATTGTATCTGGTGATTTTTAAATTTGGCATCCAGGTCCCTTCTTTATTTGCATTGCAGATTTCCTGCTTTTCCCTGCCATTGTTACTGGTGGACAGCTCCATTTTTTACTGTTTGGTCAGGACAGTGAACCAGAAAATTCTTTTAGTTGCTAAAGCAGCAGAGTGTGGAGGAGCAACTTGTTATTTCTTGGTCTTGGCCTCTCCAACAATAATCAGGAAGCAATCCAATCTTCTTTAAATTCCTAGGATCATTCTTGCTTCTTCTCAAGAGATTAAGTGTAGTTGTATTATCTTTCCTATCTCCTTATAAATTCAAATTTCAATAACTCACCCTTAGCTTTTTTTCATTCTGTGATGCTACAGAAAACATGTATAGCTCCACTAATCTCTTTTTTTCAATAAATAAGTTTTATTAATACATATTCACAACGCATACAATCCATTCAAAGTGTACAATCAGTTGTATTTGGTATAATCTTAGAGTTGTGCATTCATCACTTCCATCAATATTAGAGCATTTTTATTGCTTCAATAATAATAATAAAAAACAGACAAAAATCTCTACTCCTTAATAATCACCTCTCAATCTCTCTATCCTTCCCATGCTGGACATAGCTGCTATTCTTTAATTTATTTGAATTTTTATTTTGTATAAATGGAGTTAAACCATATGTAGTACATTTTGTCTAGTTTCTTTCATTTTGTATTTTTACTTTTTTAACCCTTAGTGAAGACTGTTAATAACTTGCTATACACTACTGTCCATAGTTTCCTTTGGTTGTATTTTTGCCTGATATTAACAACATGTGTCATTAACATACATTTGTTCAGTTTCAAAGAAAAACAGTCTTATATATGCAATATTACCCATATTCATTATTCACATGAGGCTTTGCTATGCTATAGAGTCCCATGTTACATTTTTTAGCATTCCTTCTAGTAATATACATGACCTTAAACTTTCTCTTTAAAGCACTAGCATACCCATATATTAGCATTCCTAGTTACAACAACTATCATGTGCTTTCACCTTTTCTATACATTTCCAAACAACCTTTTTTTTTTTTTACCAATTATACACAGGTTAACCCTCAGCTTTCCATTCTCTAACCTCATTCTATTTTCTGGTGACCTATATTCTAGTTATTAACAACCATGAGATGACACAATATATTTAGTTCATAATAGCACAGTCATAAAGTATTTATCCTTTTGTGTCTGGCTTGCCTCACTCAACATAATGTCCTCCAGGTTCATCCATGTTGTCATATGCTTCACAACTTTATTTCTTCTTAGAGCTGCATAACATTCCACGGTGTATATACACCACAGTTTGTTTATCCAATCATCAGTTGATGGATACCTGGGTTGTTTCCATCTTTTGGCAACTGTGAATAACTCCGCTATGAACATTGGTGTGCAGATGTCTGTTCCTGTACTGCTCTCAGTTTTGCTGGGTATATACCTAATAGTGGTATTGCCAGGTCACATGAAAAATCTGTATTTAACTTCTTTAGGAACTGCCAAACAGTCCTCCACAGTGGCTGTACCATTCTACTTTCCCATGACAGTGAGTAAGCATTCCTATCTCTCCACATCATCTCCAACATTTGTAGTTTTCTGTCTTTTTAATACTGGTCATTCTAATAAGTGTGAGCTGATATCTCATTGTAGCTTTGATTTGATTTTCCCTGATTGCTAGTGATGCTGAACATTTTTTCATGTTTTTTTTTCCATTTGTATTTCTTCTTTGAACAAATGTCTATTTATGTCTTTTGCCCATTTTTTAATTGGATCATTTGCCTTTTTATTGTTGAGTTGTAGAATCTCTTTATATATCCTGGATATTAAACCTTTATCAGATATGTGATTTCTAAATATTTTCTCCCATTGAGTCGGCTGCCTTTCTCCCTTTTGACAAAGTCCTCTGAGGTGCAAAAGTGTTTAATTTTGAGGCAGTCCCATTTATCTATTTTTTTTCTTTCTTTGCTCGAGCTTTGGGTGTAAGATTTAAGAGACCCCCACCTGCCTCATGGTATTGAAGATGTTTCTTACATTTTCTTCTAGGAATTTCATGGTCCTGGCTTTTATATTTAGGTCTGTGATCCATTTTGAGTTGTTTCTCATATACGGAGTGAGATGGGGGTCCTCTTTCATTCTTTTGGTTATGGAAATCTCCCATCACCATTTATTGAAGAGACTGTTTTGTCCCAGGAATGTGGACTTGGTAGGTTTGTTAAAAACCAGTAAGCCATAGAGGTGAGGGTGTATTTCTGGACTCTCCATTCTATTCCATTGATCAATGTGTCTGTCTTTATGCCAATACCATGGTGTTTTGTCCACTGTAGCACTGTGGAATATTTCAAGGTCAGGCAGTGAGAGTTCTCCCACATTGTTCTCTTTTAGGATGTTTTTGGTGATTCGGGTGCCCTTTCCCTTCCAAATAAATTTCGTAATTCCCTTTTCTATTTCTGTAAAATAGGCTGTGGAATTTTGGTTGGTATTAAATCAGTTTGGGTGGGATTGACATCTTTACTATACTTAGCCTTTAATCCATAAAAGCGGACTGTCTTCTGTTGGTTTACGTCTTCTTTGATTTCTTTTAGCATTGTTTTGTAGTTTTCTGAATACAGGCCCTTTACATTTTTGGTTAAAATGATTCCCATGTATTTGAGTCTTTTTGTTGCTGTTGTAAATGGATATTTTCACCTGATTTCATCCTCAGATTGTTCAGTACTAGTGTATGAAAACATTACTGATTTTTGTCTGCTGCTCTTGTATCCTGCCACTTTGCTGAACTTATTAGATCATGTAGCTTTGTTGTAGACATTTCAGAATTTTCTATCTATAGGATCGTGTCATCTGTGAATAGTGAGCATTTTACTTTCTCTTTTCCTATTTGGATGTCTTTTATTTTTTATTTTCTTGTCTAATTACTTTAGCTAGAACTTCTATTACAATGTTGAATAACAGTGGTGATAGTGGGCATCCTTGTCTTGTTTTTAATCTTAGAATGAAAACTTTCAACTTTTACCCATTGAGTACAATGTCGGCTGTGGGTTTTTCATCTATGTCCTTTATCATATTGAGAAAATTTCCTTCTATTCCTATCTTTTGAAATGTTTTTATTAAGAAAGGATGCTGGATTTTGGCCAATGCATTTTCTGTATCGATTGAGTTGATCATGTGGTTATTTCCGTTCAACTTGTTAATGTGGTGTATTATGTTAATTGATTTTCTTGTGTTGAACCACCCTTTCATACCAGGAGTAAATCTCACTTAATTGTGGTGTATAATTCTTTTAATATGCCGTTGGATTCGATTTGCAAGTATTTTGTTGTGAATTTTTGCATTTATATTCATTAGAGAGATTGGTCTGTAAGTCTCTTTTCTTGTAGTACCTAGCTTTGGTATTAGGGTGACATTGGCTTCATAAAACGTGTTTGGCAATTTTCCCTTTAAATGTCCCAAATTTAAAGTTGTTTGGAAGAGTTTAAGCAGAATTGGTGTTAAGTATTCTCAAAATGCTTGGAAGAATTCACCTGTGAATCCATCTGGTCCTGTCCTTTTCATTGTTGGTAGATTTTTGATGACTGATCCAATTGCTAAATGTGATTGGTTTATTGAGTTTCTATATTCTTTGTAGAGTCTGCATAGGTTATTTGTGTGTTTCTAGGAATTTGCCTATTTCATCTAGTTTGCCTAGTTTGTTCGCATATAGTTCCTCATAATATCCTCTTATGATCCTTTTTTTTTCTGTGGGGTCAGTCATAATGTCCCCCCTTTCATTTCTGGTTTTGTTTATTTGATATCTCTCTCTCTCTCTCTCTCTCTCTCTCTCTCTCTCTCTCTCTCTTAGTCTAACTAAGGGTTTTCAAATTATTGATCTTCTCAAAGAAACAACTTTTGGTTTGTTGATTTTCTCGTTTTTTCCCCCCCTCAATTTCATTTATTTCTTCTCTAGACTTTATTATTTCTTTCCTTCTGTTTGCTTTCTGAATGATTTGCTCTTCTTTTATTAGTTTCTACAGGTGTTCAGTTAGGTCTTTGATTTTAGCTCTTTGTTCTTTTTTAGTATAGGCATTTAGGGCTATAAATTTACCTCTCAGCACTGGCTTCACTGTTTCCTAGGTGTTTTGATAACTTGTGTTCTTGTTTTCATTCGTCTTAATTTCATTTGTCTCTTGCAATTTCTTCTTTGACCCAATGATTGTTTAGGAGTGTGTTATTTAGCCTCCATATATTTGCTAACTTTCCCCTTTCCTATTATTGATTTCTAGCTTCCTTCCGTTATGATCAGAGAAGGTTCTGTGTGTGATTTCAGTCTTCTTAAATTTATTGAGGGCTGTTTTGTGGCCCAACATGTGATCTATCCTGAAGAAAGATCCATGAACATTTGAGAAGAATGTAAAACCCACTGAGTTGGATGCAACATTCTGTGTATGTCTGTTAGGTCTAGCTTGTTTATCATATTAATTTCTCTGTTTCCTTGTTGATCTTTTGTCTAGTTGTTCTGCCTATTGATGTGAGTGGTGTGTTGAAGTCTTCAGCTACTATTGTAAAGATGTCTATTTCTCCCTTCAGTTTTGCCAGAGTTTGCCTCATGTACTTTGGGGCACCCTGGTTAGGTGCATAGATATTTTTGACTGTTACTTCTTCCTGTTAGATCATCCCGTTTATTAATATATAATGGCCTTCTGCATCTCATAACTTTTTTGCATATGTTTTGTCTGCTCTTAGTATAGCTACCCTTGCTCTTTTTTTGGTTACTGTTTCCATGAAATATCTTTTCCCAGCCTTTCCCTTTCAGCCAATTTGTATCCCTAGATCTAAGGTGAGTCTCTTCTAGACAGCATATGGATGGCTCTTTTTTTTTTTTTTTTTTAAGATTTATTTATTTATTTATTCCTCCCCCCACCCCTCATTTTTTGCACTCACTGTCTGCTCTCTGTGTCCATTTGCTGTGTGTTCTTCTGTGTCTACTTGTCTTCTCTTTTTAGGTGGTACCGGGAACTGATCCTGGGACCTTCCAGAGTGGGAGAGGGGCACTCAAACTCTTGCCCCACCTCGGCTCCCTGGTCTGCTGCATCTCTTATTGTCTCTCCTCTGTGTCTCTTTTTGTTGTGTTATCTTGCTGCGCCAGCTCTCCGCACGGGCCAGCACTCCTGCACGGGCCAGCACTCCTGTGTGGGCCAGCACTCTTGCATGGGCCAGTACTCCGCACAGGCCAGGTCTCTGCTTGGGCCAGCCTGCCATGCGGGCCAGCTTGCCTTCACCAGGAGGCCCCAGGAATCAAACCCTGGCCGTCCTATATGGTAGATGGGAGCCCAATCGCTTGAACTATATCTGCTTCCCTCATGTTTTTTTTAATCCATTCTGTTAGTGTCTACCTTTTGATTGGGGGAGTTTATTCCATTCACATTCAATGATATTGCTGCAAATGCATTATTTACGTCCACTGTAAGTAAATAATGCTTTCATATGTCACATCTTTTTTCCATCTGTCATTTTACTGTTTTGGTTATACTTTTTGATGGTGTTCCCTTCTGCACTCTCCTCCAAACTCTCTCTCTCTTGTCTTCTTTTTTTATTGCTTCAGAATTCCCTTCCTTTCCTGGAGAGCTGGATTGCTGTTTACAAACTTTTTTAGTTTCCATTTATCTGTGAATATTTTAAACTCACCTTCATATTTGAAGGACAATTTTGCTCGATGAAGAATTCTTGGCTGGCAGTTTTTCTCTTTTAATTATATCATACCACTACCTTCTTACCTCCATTGTTTCTGAAGAGAAATTCACACTAATTCGTATTGGACGTCCCTTTTCACTTCTCCCTTGCTGCTTTCAGAATTTTCTTTCTTTATCTTTGGTATTTGGCATTCTGAATATTATGTGTCCTGGGGTAGGTCTATTTGGATTTATTCTAATTGGAGTGTGCTGTGCTTCCTGGACACACATTTTCATGCCTTTCATGAGAGTTGAGAAATTTTTAGCCATTATTTCCTCAAATACACTTTCTGTACTTTTCCTTTCCCTTCTCCTGGAACTCCCATAACACATATGTTGATACACTCTGTATTATTATTCCACTCAAGTCCCTGCTCAGTTTTTCCATTCTCTCTCTCTCTGTTCTTCCCTTTTCAGTTTCAGCTATTCTGTCCCTATGTCAATTATTCTTTCTTCCATGATTTCAGATCTGCTGTTGTATGCCTCTATTGTATTTTAATATCACTTATTGTTTCTTTTACTCCCATACGTTCTGCTCTTTTTCTATCCAAGGTTTCAAATTTTCTTTGTGCTTACCCAGTGTCTTCTCTTTTTTTAAATTTATTTATTTACTTATTTTAAAGAAACTTTAGATTACATAAATGTTACATAAAATATATAGGAGATTCCCATACGCCCCACTCCCTCCCCCTCCCACACTTTTCCATGTTAAAAACATCCTTCATTTGTATGGTACATTTTTTACAACTGATGAACACATATTGAAGCATATACGTTACATTATAGTTTATACTCTGTCCCACACAATTTTATAAGTTATAACAAAATATATAATGCCCTGTATCTGTCATTGCAATGTCATGCAGAACAATTCCAATGTCCCAAAAATGCCCCCATATTAGACTTGTTTTTCCCTATACCTCCCCTCAGAAACTCTGATGGCCACTGCCACCACATCAATGATAAAAGTTCTTCCATTTCTAGAATAACAATAAGTCTATAGTAGAAAAATAGTAAGTCTACTTTCGTCCATTGTTCATTCCTCAATCTTGAGGATTTGGGGGTGGTGATGCCCACTCTGCCTCTAATTGAGAGGGGGGCTTAGATCCCATGGGGCAGATGGATGGAACTATCTTGCTTGCAAATGCAGACTCTATTCCTTGGGATGGACGTTGTCCATCATCCTCACCTTGTTAATTGTCCTGGGTGAGTCCAATGAACTGGAGAGTAGGTGTTGCAGCCCTGCTGAGATTCAGGGCCCAACTGGCACATGGACAAACAAAAGAATTAAGTCTCTTGGACATACACTTATCAAGTATAATACTAACTATAGATACAAATAGAAGGGGCAGAAGAGCCATGTGTAGGGGAACCACAAATGAGTCTAACTCTGTCACACTGGGGAGCATAAATTCCCAGGTAAGGCCCACTGGCAGAGTGCCAAACTCCTGAGCTCTCTGCCCTGCCTATAGTGTCTGGATGTCTCTAGAGCCCTCAGGACCCCTGCTATTTGAGGCAATATTTACTGTGGCAATCAATGAGATCTTGCTGTGACATGCATAAGCATAACCTCTGGAATGATCTCCTGACTTGCTTTGAAATCTCTTAGCCATAAGAACTCATTTGTATTTACCATTTCACCCTTATGGTCAAGGTCTTTTTCCAGGTGCATTGCTAGTTGGCTCTTGGTATTAATCACATGGTACCAGGGAGGCTCATCCCTGGGAGTCACGTCCTATGCCAAGGGACAAGGTAGTGAGTTTATATGCTGAGTTTGGCATAGAGAGAGGGCACATTTGAGCAATAAGTGGGCCCTCAGGAGGTAACTCTTAGGCAACATATAATACTTGGCTAAATTTCAGTTTCAAAAGAAAAGATTCATAAGTACCATCATCAATATCAAGGGCAGTGGTCTGTCCTCCTTCACTAGGCAACACCCCTGTACTTGGGGGATTCTTGCTGTCCCATTAGAGTATGTAGCAGAACTCCCCAGGATGGGAATTCCATATTCTTTTGGTTATTGTGTGTATATCCACGCACCATGACAATACCCCATGAACACTTGAACATATTCATATGCCTTAGAGGCATTCCCCAAATGACCCCCTACGATGCATCCCCCATCACTGATACCCACACCAATGTTCCTCCTATGCCACAGTTGTGACCCTTCTGTAATCCAAAACCTCTCCAAAGATGAAGCCAAGAAAATAATGAAATAAAAATAATAAGAAAATGAAGTAATAATGATAGTTTTAAAAATAACATATAAAGTAAAAAAAATTTTTTAATAAAAAACTTTTTTAGACATTATATCTTTCATTACCATAACATCTATTGTTTTATATGTACAGTGGCATTTTCTTCGATATATTCCCACAGCATCTATTTTTTTTTATTTTATTTTATCTTCAAAGGAGTTTTGGGAAGCGGCTGTGGCTCAATCAGTAGGGCTCCTGTTTACCATATGGGAGGCCCTGGGTTCGGTTCCCGAGGCCTCCTGGTGAAGGCAGGCCCGCCCGCACGGCGTGGTTAGCTGATCCAGCGAGCACAAGCAGCAAGGGGGGGATAAATGAATAAATAAATAAAACCTTTAAAAAAAAAAAAAAAAAAGAAGTTTTAGGTTATAGAAAAGTCACATAGAGAATATAGGGGATTCCCATATACCCAAGGCCCTCCCCTTTTCCCCCTCTCCCCTATTAATAACATTTTACATGCAGATGGTACATTTGTTACAACTGATGTACAAATATTGAAGCATTTCTACTAATCATGGTCAATCATTTACATTATACTTTACATTTTGGACCGTACAGTTTTATAAATTTTGATGTAAATTAAAATGGCCTGTAACCATAATTGCAAGATCATGAAGAATAATTCTAATGCCCTAAAAAATGCCCTATATTTCATCTATTCTATTCTTCCCTCCCTCTCCCCTCAGGTTCTGTGGTAACCACTAAGTTTCATTTTTTTGAAAAATAAGATTCATAGTTACTTGGAATAGTATTGAGACTTTGACATATGGGTCTGTTTTCTTTTAGTAGGCACTGCCTGTGTTCTTGAGAGACTCTTGCCCTTCTATTGGAGAACATAGCACAATTCCCCAGAATGGGAGTTTAATATTTTCTTGTTTATTTTGTGGGTCTCCACCCACTGATATAACACACTATAAGATGAACACTTACATATTTCATAGAAGCATGCCCCAGGTGCACCCTGTCCTGTATGCACTCCCCACATCCAACACCCTACACTAGTAATCCTCCCCTGCCATGTTTGCCAAAGGAACCTTCCCAACATTGTAGTTTTAACCACAGACCTGCAAATCTCCAGAGTTCACTTGCTCCTTCTCCTGACCCTCCCCCTAGTTCCATGGATAACCCAACCTAATCTCCCCACCCTACCTCCCCTCAAAGACTAGCACCACCTAACCCAATAGCATCACTGCACCACTGTCACAGCCATCCACTGCACAATTACACCCTTCTACCTTACCATAGATAATGCCCATATGGGCATTGGCTCACAGCCCTCTACTCCCTTTCTGTCTCCTGTAAACTCCACCTGTGTGAGTCTGCTCAATTTGCTTAATTCACATCAGTGAGGTCATGTAATATTTGTCCTTCAATGCCTGGCTTACTTCATCCAACATAAGGTCTTCAAGATTCATCCTTGTTATCCTGTATGTTAATACTGCATTCCTTCTTACAGCTGAGTAATACTCCATTGTATGTCTATACCACAGTTGGCTTATCCATTCATTTGTTAATGGACATTTAGGTTGCTTCCTACTTTTAGCAATAAGGAATAATGCCACTCTGGGCATTGGTGTGCATATATCTGTTCATGTCCCTGCTTTCAATTCTTCTGGATATATACCCAGCAGTGGGATTGCTGGATCATATGGCAATTCTACAGTTAGCTTCCTGAGGAACCGCCAAACTGTCCTCCACAATGGCTGCACCGTTCTACATTCCCACCAGAAGTGAATATGTGTTCCCTTTCCTCCACATCCTTTCCAACACTTGTAGTCCTCTGTTATTTTAATAGCCGCCAGTCTAATGGGTGTAAGATGATATCTTATTGTAGTTTTGATTTGCATTTCCCTAATAGCTAGTGATATTGAGCATCTTTTCATGTGCTTTTTAACCATTTGTATTTGTTCTTTGGAGAAGTTTCTATTCAGATCACTTGCCCCTTTTTTAGAATGAGTTGTTTGTCTTTTTATTTTCAAGGTGTAGGATTTCTTTATATATGCTGGATATTAGGCCCCTATCGGGTAGATGGCTACCAGATATTTTCTCCCATTGAGCAGGCTGCCCTTTCACTTTTTTGACAAACTCCTTTGAAGAGCAAAAGTTTTTAATTTTAAGGAGGTCTCATTTATCTGTTTTTTCTTTTGTTGCTTGTGCTTTGGGTGTAAAGTTTATGAACCCATTTCTTACTACAAGATCTTGTAGATGCATCACTACATTATATTCCAGGAGATTTATGGTCTTGGCTGTTATGTTTAGATCTTTGATCCATCTTGAGTTAATTTTTGTATAGGGCATGAGATGGTGATCCTCTTCCATTCTTTTGGATATGGATATCCAGTTCTCCAAGCACCATTTATTGAAGAGGACATTCTCTCTCAGTTGAGTCTACTTGGTGGCCTTGTTGAACATCAGTTGATCATATATGTGAGGATCTATTTCAGAACTCTTAGCTCTGTTACATTGGTCAGTATGTCTGTCCTTTTGCCAATACCATGCAGTTTTGACCTTTGTGGCTTTGTAGTATGTTTGTTTGTTTGTTTTTACTTTATTTTGTACATATAATAATTGAAAATATAAACAATTAAAAACTAAAAAGTAAACACAGATGAATAAATATATACATTTCTCAATTAAATGTAATGGATACATATAAAAATTTTTTTAATCAAACAGTATGTTACACAATATGTTTGGTTCATAGTAATGCATTCATACAGTATTTGTCCTTGCTTTGCTCAACATAATGTCTTCCAGGTTCATCCATGTTGTCATATGCTTTACAACTTCATTTCTTCTTACAGCTGCATAATATTCCATCATGTGAATAGACCACAGTTTGTTTATCCATTCGTCTGTTGATGGACACCTGGGTTATTTCCAACTTTTGGCAATGGTGAATAATGTTGCTATGAACATTGGTGTGCAGATGTCTGTTCGTGTCACTGTTCTCATTTCTTCTGGGTATATACCCAGTTGTGGTATTGCAGGGTCATGTGGCAAGTCTATATTCAACTTCCTTAGGAACTGCCAAACAGGCCTCCATAGTGGCTGTACCATTCTGCATTCCCACCAACAGTGAAAAAGTGTTCCTTTCCCTCCACATCCTCTCCAACACTTATAGTTCTCTGTCTTTTTAATAGTGGCCATTCTGATAGGTGTGAAATCATATCTCATTGTAGTTTTGATTTGCATTTCCCTAATGATGAGTGATGTTGAGCATTTCTTCATTTGTTTTTTTGCCATTTGTATTTCTTCTTCGGAGAAATGTCTATTCAAGTCTTTGGCCCATTTTTTAATTGGGTCATTTGTCTTTTTATTGTTGAGCTGTAACATCTCTTTATATATCCTGGATATTAAACCCTTATCAAATATGTGATTTCCAAATATTTTTTCCCATTGAGTTGGCTGCCTTTTCACCCTTCTGACAAAGTCCTGAGAGGTGCAAAAGTGTTTAATTTTGAGGAGGTCCCATTTATCTACTTTTTCTTTTGTTGCATGTGCTTTGGTTGTGAAGTCCAAGAAACCACCACCTACTACAAGGTCTTGAAGATATTTCCCTACATTTTCTTCCAGTAGTTTTATGGTCCTGGCTTTTATATTTAGATCTTTGATCCATTTTGAGTTGATTCTTGTATAGGGGGTGAGATAGGGGTCTCTTTTATTCTTTTGGTTATAGAAATCCAGTTCTCCCAACACTATTTGTTAAAGAGACAGTTTTTTCCCATTAGTGTGGGCTTGGTAGGTTTGTCAAAAACCAGTTGACTGTATAGGTGAGGGTTTATTTCTGGATTCTCAATTCTGTTCCATTGATCGATGTGTCTATCTTTATGCCAATACCATACTGTTTTGACCACTGTAGCTTTGTAGTATGTTTCAAGGTCAGGCAGTGAAATTCCTCCCACGTCGCTCTTCTTTTTTAGAATGCTTTGGCTATTCGGGTGCACATTAACTTCCAAATGAATTTGGTAATTGCCTTCTCTAATTCTGTAAAGTAAACTGTTGGGATTTTGATTAGTATTGCATTGAATCTATAAATCAGTTTGGGCAAGATTGACATCTTCATGATATTTATTCTTCCAATCCATGAACATGGAAGGTCTTTCCATTTATTTAGGTCTTTTTAAATTTCTTTTAGCATTGTTTTGTAGTTTTCTGCATATAGGTTCTATACTTCTTTGGTTAAATTAACTCCTAGGTATTTGAGTCTTTTTGTTGCTGTTGAAAATGGAATTTTTCCCGATTTCCTCCTCAAGTTGTTCAGTACTAGTGTACAAAAACATTACTGATTTTTGCGTGTTGATCTTGTATCCTGCCACTTTGCTGAACTCATTTATTAGTTCAATTAGCTTTGTCATGGATACTTCAGGATTTTCTAAGTACAGGATCATGTCATCTGCAAACAGTGAGTTTTACTTCCTCTTTTCCTATTTGGACGCCTTTATTTATTTATTTTTTCTTGTCTAATTGCCCTAGCTAGAACTTCTAGTACAATGTTGAATAACAATGGTGGCAGTGGGCATCCTTGTCTTGTTCGCAATCTTAGAGGGAAAGCTTTCAACCTTTCCCCATTGAGTATGATGTTGGCTGTGGGTTTTTCATATATGCCTTTTATCATATTGAGGAATTTCCCTTTTTTTTTCCTATGTTTTGAAGTGTTTTTATCAAAAAAGGATGCTGGATTTTGTCGAATGCCTTTTCTGCATCTATTGAGATGATCATGTGTTTTTTTTTCCTTCAGTTTGTTAATGTGGTGTATTACATTGCTTGATTTTCTAATGTTGAACCAGCCTTGCATACCAGGAATAAATCCCACTTGGTCGTGATGTATAAGTCTTTTGATATGCTATTGGATTCAATTTGCCGGTATTTTGTTGAGAATTTTTGCATCTATATTCATTAGAGAGATTGGTCTGTAATTTTCTTTTCTTGTAGAATCTTTATCTGGCTTTGGTATTAGGGTGATGTTGGCTTCATAAAATGTGTTGGGTAATTTTCCCTCCTCTTTTTTGGAAGAGTTTAAACAGGATTGGTGTTAATTCTTTTAGAAATGCTTGGTAGAATTCACGTGTGAAGCCATCTGGTCCTGGACTTTTCTTTGCTGGGAGATTTTTGATGACAGATTCAATCTCCTTAAATGTGATTGGTTTGCTCAGTTCTTGTATTTCTTGTAGCGTCAATGTAGGTTGGTTGTGCATTTCTAGAAATTTGTCCATTTCATCTAGGTTATCTAGTTTGTTGGCATATAGTTTCTCATAATATCCTCTTATGATTCTTTTTATTTCTGTGTGGTCATTTGTAACTTCCCCCCTTTCATTTCTGACTGTATTTATTTGCATCTTCTCTCTTTTTTTCTTTGTTAGTCTAGCGAGGGGTTTGTCAATTTTATTGATCTTCTCAAAGAACGAGCTTTGGGTTTTGTTGATTTTCTCTATTGTTTTTCTGTTCTCATTTTCATTTATTTCTGCTCTAATCTTTATTATTTCTTTCCTTCTGCTTGCTTTGGGATTGGTTTGCTGTTCTTTTTCTAGTTTCTCTAGTTGTTCAGTTAAATCTTTGAGTTGAGCTCTTTCTTGTTTTTTAATATAGGCATTTAGGGCTATAAATTTCCCTCTCAAGACTGCCTTCGCTATATCCCATAAGTTTTGATACATTGTGTTCTCATTTTCATTTGTCTCAATATATTTACTGATTTCACTTGGAATTTCTTCTTTGACCCACTGATTATTTACGTGTGTGTTGTTCAGTCTCCACACATTTGCGAATTTACTTTTTTCCTGTCTATTATTGATTTCTAGTTTCATTCCGTTATGATCTGAGAAGGTGCTTTGTATAATTTCAATCTTTTTATATTTATTGAGAGCTTTGTTGTGACCTAACACGTGGTCTATCCTGGAGAAAGATCCTTGGGCACTTGAGAAGAATGTATAACCCCCTGAGTTTGGATGCAGTGTTCTGTATATGTCTGTTAGGTCTAACTTGTTTATCATAATGTTCAAGTTCTCTGTTTCCTTGTTCATCTTCTGTCTAGTTGTTCTATCTAATGATGTGAGTGGGATGTTGAAGTCTCCAGTGATTATTGTAGAAATGTCTATTTCTCCCTTCACTTTTGCCATAATTTGTCTCATATATTTTGGGGCACCCTCGTTAGGTGCATAGATATTTATGACTGTTATATCTTCCTGGTGGATCGTCCCCTTTATTCATATATAATGGCCTTCTGTATCTCTTATAACTTTTTTGCATTTAAAGTCTGTTTTGTCTGATACTAGTATAGCTACCCCTGCTCTTTTCTGGTTACTATTCATGTGGGGTATCTTTTTCCAACCTTTTACTTTCAGCCGGTTTGTATCCCTGGGTCTAAGGTGAGTTTCTTGTAAGCAGCATATGGATGGCTCATGTTTTTTTCATCCACTCTATCAGCCTGTATCTTCTGATTGGGGAGTTTAATCCATTCACATTCAATGATATTACTGTAAATGCACTATTTACTTCCTCCATTTTATTCTTTGGGTTTCATATGTCATCTTGTTTTTGTCTGTCTTTTTACTCTTTTGATTATCCTTTCTGCTATTCTTTCTTCTATACTCTCCTCTAAGCCTCTCTCTCCTATCTTTTTCTTTCAGGTTCTAAGCTTCCTTTAATATTTCCTGCAAAGGTGGATTCGTTTTTGCAAACTCTCTTAGTTTCTGTTTGTTTGTGACTATTTTATACTCACCTTCGTATTTGAAGGACAGTTTTGCTGGGTAAAGAATTCTCGGCTGGCAGTTTTTTCTTTCAGTTTCCTTATTGCATCATACCACTGTCCTCTCGCCTCCATGGTTTCTGAAGAGAAATCTGCACCAAGACTTACTGGATGTCCCTTGTACGTGATCGTTTGCTTCTCTCTTGCTGCTCTGAGAATTTTTTCTTTATCCTTGACATTTGGCATTCTGAGTAGTATGTGTCTTGGCACAGGTCTATTTGGATTTATTCTGATTGGGTACGGCGTGCTTCTTGGACATGTAAGTTCATTTCTTTCGTGAGAATTGGGAAATTTTCAGCTATTATTTCCTCAAATACTCTTTCTGCCCCTTTTCCCTTCTCTTCCCCTTCTGGAACTCCCATGACACGTATGTTGTTGTGTTTTGTGTTGTCATTCAACTCTGTGAGCCCCTGCTCAATTTTTTCCATTCTTTTCTCTCTCTGTTCTTTTCTTTCTTCAATTTTAGCTGCTCTGTCTTCAGTATCACTTATTCTTTCTTCTTTCATTTCAAGTCTGTTGTTGTATGCCTCAAATGTGTTTTTGACCTCACCTATTGTGTCTTTCATTCCCATGAACTCCATTACTTTTCTGTTCAGGATTTCAAATTCTTCTTTGCATTCGCTCAGTGTCTTCTTGATGTCATTTATCTCTTTAAGTATATTGTCTTTCAACTCATAAATTTAATTTTGGAAATTTGTGCTCATCTCACTGATTAGTTCCCCCAAATTCTGCATCTCTTCTGGGACTCTGATGTATTCCTTTTCTTAGGCCATGTCTTCTATTTTCTTCGTAAGGCTCGTAATTTTTTGCTGTTGTTTGGGCATCTGGTTAGGATGTAGTTTACTCAGATGCTCAACCTCTTTCTCTTTTATAGGGATTTAGTGGCAGGAAGCTGTGAGTTACCACAGCTCTTTGATTTTTGGCTTGACCTGGATTGTTAAGATTGTCCTTTTGGTTGCTCAAAACTGGGCACTGGACCCAGTAATTGGTTGTAGAGTCACTTCCTAGGGCCTTGGGCAGGGAGACTATAGAGGCCAGGAAAAGCCTCTCCTACTTAGTTTTAATTTTCTTATGTGCACTTCCTTGGTCTGCCAGGAGATGGCACTCTTTGGCAGCTCTCAATTCAATGCCTGGTTGGAGTGTATTTGTTGCAACACAGACCAGATCAATGTGATAGAGCTTCCTGTCTGGAGGGTAAGAGACTTGTAATTCAAACTTTCTGAGGCAGTTCTCCAGTCTTCTCTGGCAGCCCTCTCCCTTTTCCCAGCTAGGAAATATTTCCACTCCCCTCTGAGTCCTCAAGAATCACTCCCTGTTAGTAGAGGAGGAGATTGGGAGGTTTGTATATCTTTAGCCCCTTGCAGGCTCCAAGGCAAACAATGGCGCAGCCCCACCATCCTGGTAGGGCTCTCGGGATAAGGCAGACCAAACCTTGGAGTCAAAAGCCGAGTCAGCCCCAGGCTCTCTCTCCCCTCTCCTGTAGAGTCCTTAACAATTAGTCCAGGCTAGAAGAGAGGGAGATTGCGAGGGTTGGATTTCTCCAGTCCTTCGTAGGCTCCCAGGGTAAAGCACCGTGTGGTCCCACCTGGCCTGGAAGGGTTCATTGGGCTCCACAGCCCAAATTTGCAGGTCAGAATCTGTGTCAGCCTTAGGCTATGTCCCTCTCTCTCCTCTTTCCTGGAGTGGTAGATCCCTGGAGACCCCTTTGTCTGTAGTCACAGGCCCAGAGGCCCAAGTATTCTAAAGTGTGTGGGGGAGGGTGCCAGCAGCAGCAGCCACTGCTGGTTCAACTCATGGTTCAGTCGTCATGATTTCCCTCTTTTGTCCCTCTCTTCTCTGGGTGGTATGCAGCCTTCACCTGCTGTCCTAAACCCTAGAAAATCTTTTTCGGGGCTGTTTCAGCCTGTCCTCTAGCTATTTTTCTGGAGAAGAGATTCCTGTGTCTTACTAGTCCACCATCTTCCTGGAAGTCTCTGTAGTATGTTTTAAAGTCAGGTAGTGTGATTCCTCCAAATTCATTTTTCTTTTTCATCTTTTTCAATATGTCTTTGGCTATTCAGGGCCCAGAGTCTTTTTAATGTCTTTTATTTCTTTAGCTGTGTTGTCCTTCAACTCCATGACTTGATTTATGAACGTTGTATGACCATCATTAATTAGTTGTTTCAAGTCCTGTGTCTCGTCTGGAGCTTTGATATGTTCCTTTGCCTGAGTCATATCTTCCTTTTTCTTAGTATGGCTTGTAATTTTTTGCTGATTTCTAGTTATTTATGATGCTGAATTTACTCATAAATGGGGGAAACAACAGAGCTTGCTGAGAAATGGGAGAGAAAGATGGAAATACACACCAAGATTTGGTGTGGGCCCCTCTAGGCAGAGAAAACTCCTATATCTTTTTGTTAGGGGACTTTAATCCATTTGCATTCAATGATATTACTGTAAATGCATTATTAACTTCCACCATTTTATTCTTTGGTTTTCATATGTCATATCTTATTTTTGTCTGTCTTTTTACTCTTTTGATTATCCTTTCTGCTATTTTCGCCTTCTACTCTCTCCTCCAAGCCTCTCCTGTCTTTTTCTTTCAGGCTCTAAGGCTCCCTGTAATACTTCCTGCAAAGGTGGATTCTTTTTTATGAACTCTCTTAGTTTCTGTTTATTTGTGAATATTTTTAACTCACCTTCATATTTGAAAGACAATTTTGCCAGATAAAGAATTCTCAGCTGGAAATTTTTACTTTCCATATCTTAATTATGTCATACCACTGTCTTCTCAACTCCGTGGTTTCTGATGAGAAATCCACACTAAGTCTTACTGGGCATCCCTTGTATGTGATGGTTTGCTTCTCCCTTGCTGCTCTCAGAATTTCCTCTTTATCTTTGAAGTTTGACATTCTAAGTGGTATGTGTCTTGGAGTAGGTCTATTTCGATTTATTCTGATTAGGGTACACAGCACTTCTTGGACAGTAAATTCATTTATTTCATGAGAGTTGGGAATTTTTTAGCCATTATTTCCTCAAATACTCTTTCTACCCCTTTCCCCATCTTTTCTTCTGGAACTCCCATGACACATATATTGTTGCACTTCCTATTATCCTTCAATTCTCTTAGCCCTTGTTCAAATTTTTTCATTCTTTTCTCTCTCTGTTCTTTCTCTTCAATCTTAGCTGTTCTCTTTTCTGTATCACTTATTCTTTCTTCTGTCATTTCAAGTCTGCTGTTATGTGCCTCTAATGTGTTCATCTTACCTATTGTGTTTTCATTCCCTTGAGCTCTGTTATTTTTCTCTTTTGGTTTTCAGATTCTTCTTTGTGCTTGCTCAGTGTCTTCTTGATGTCCTTTATCTCTTTAGCCATATTGTCTTTCAACTCATGAATTTGATTTTGGAAATTTGTATGAGTCTCATTGATTAGTTGTTCAAATCCTGTGTCTCATCTGGGGCTTTGATTTATTCCTTTGCTTGGGTCATTTTGTCCATTTTCTTAGTATGGCTTGCAATTTTTTGCTGAAGTCTAGGCATCTGATTATGATGGTGAATTTACTCAGATGGTCAATTTCTCTCTCTTTCATAGTAATTTAGTGGCCTGAGTCTGTGTGTTACTGCCATTCTTTCATTTTTGGTTCAACCTCTTCTAGATCTTTAGGATTGTCCCTGTTATTTTCTTAAATTTGGGCCCTGGACCCAGTAATGGGTTGCCAACCCACTTCCAAGGGCCTTGGGGAGAGAGACTATAAAGGGTGGGAAAAGCCTCTTTTGCTAATTTACTTTTAAGACTTACTTTTATTTATTCACCCCCCTCCTCCATTGTTTTTTCTCACTGTCTGCCTTATTTGTCTGTTCATTGTGTGCTCATCTTTTTAGGAAGCACTGGGAACTGAACCCAGGGCCTGCCATTTGGGATGGAGGCACCCAATCACTTGAGCCACCTCTGCTCCCAGCTTGTGTCTCTCATTGTATTTTCCTCATTGTGTCTCTTCATTGTGTCATCTCACTGCGTCATCTTGCTGCGTCATCTCATTGCATCAGCTTGCCACATCAGCCTATAGCGTCAGCTCACTTTCTTGCTCATTTTCTTTAGGAGGCACTGGGAACCAAACCAGGGACTTCCCATATGGTAGGTGGATACCCAACTGCTTGAGCCATATCTGCTTCCCTAATTTACTTTTAATTTCCTCACATGCACTTCCTTGGTTGGCCAGCAGATGGCGCTCTTTGGAAGCTCTCTCAGTTCAAAGCCTGGTTGGAGTGTGTTTGTTGCAGTGTGACAGAGGATCCTGCCTGGAGGCTATTTAGAGCCTCACAATTCAGACTTTCTCAGAAGCTGTTCCCCAATCTTTGCTGGCAGCCCCCTCCTTTTCCCAGGTAGGAAATAATTCCACTCCCCTTGCATCCTCAACACCAGTCCCAGTCAAAAGGGAGGGTGATTCAGAGAGTCAGATCTCTTTAGTCCCTTGCCGGCTCCCAGGGCAAACAATGCATGCCATCTTTTGATATGTTAGTACTTGAGGTAGGACATACTAATTTCTTTAATACCACCAAATAAAACTTTTTGTAACAAAACTATTATTTATTTTAATGTCTGGGAATCTTAAAAATGAAACTATAAGTGGAAAGACATCCTAATTCCTAGATCTCGTGTATAAATATATTTGGACTTACATAAAATGAATTTTAGAATCATGCAAGTATTTTGTTTTTTAAGCTGTTGCTTGTAAATAAGGTCTGAAAATTTGCTCTTCTTGGATTTCTGTAAGGCAGATGTTGGCTGTAGGCCACTCCAGTGACAACATGAACAAATGATTTATCATTTATATGGAATCTAAAGTAATAGCTTCAGTTTTGGGGCATTTTTATGAGTGCAATCTCAGGTTTTGAACTTACTTTCTTTTCATATTTTTGTAGGCTTGTCGCTACACCTCTAGCAAGATCATTTGGCATTAAAGAAATCGTTCAAAAGAAGATTACACCAAATAATGTCTTAGAGAATTTTTTCAAACAGTCCAGAAGACAGCCATCTCAAGTAAGCACAAATTCTTTCCTTTTGGATTGAAAAAATCTTTCTTAATATTTCAGTTGGTCATCTATGGCTTACCTCATCTCTGCAAGAAATCTGTTCCAGTTAACTGGCAAATGATTAAATTTATTGGATTTATTTCTGTGCTCTGTTGACAGGTCATACAGTATCACAAGTATAACATAAACTAACAAATTAATTTTATAATATAAAATAACCAATAAATGTTAATAGCTGAACTAAGAATCAATGCCAAGAATTGGGTATAAAGATCAAAAATTAGTTTTTAATGGTAGGATATATGCAAAGAGAACTGATCACAAAAGATAATCTTTAGGGCAGAATATCAAATAGCTGACGCTTTTGCTGATTGTGACACCATCAGCATGCATTAAATACATTATGAAAATTTTCACTGGGGCACCTTTTATGACTACGAGAGAGCCATGATAACAGACCAACAGCTCCAGCCAACATATCCATCATTCTATTACATGATAAAATGAAATAGCAGCAGAACAGTGTTTCCTTTAGTAGAAACACTGTGAGAAATGATATATAACAAATAAGTGTGTAGTTATGGAAGAGATCTAAAGAAAATGTGGTACTTTAAGACTGACCTAAAACCACTTATCATTGTCCATAAGTGCCTTCCAGTTTCCTAGCTTGTCTCATTAATAGATTCAAACAATTTTAGAGCAAAAACCTCATCTAGTACAGTTTATTTCACAGGTGAGAGCCAGAGAGTGGGCAATTCCTCCACCTTCACAGAGGGTTTGGTTTTAGTTTAGAAGCCAGGTCTTTTTTTTTTTAATACACTTTTTATTTTTTTAAAAAAGACACTTTAGATTACGTAAATGTTACATGGAAAATATAGGAGATTCCATTATGCCCCATTCCCTACCCCTCCCACACTTTCCTACATTAACAACATCAAGAAGCCAGATCTTTTCGTCCCCATTCAGTTTTTTTCCTTCAAACCATTCTACTTCTCCTGGAGACGCTCCCTGAGAGGCTTTCCCTTCACTCTCCAACCCACTTCTGAACACTTAAGAGTAGTATGTAGTGAAGTGGCTATGAGTATGGAGGTGAGGACAGATGTAGGTTCAGATTGTAGCTCTGCTGCAGACTCTATGTATATAGATGGGCAGATAAACCTTTCTGTGACTCCAGATCCTCCTCAGTGAATTGAGTATAAATAGTTCTTAGCTCAAAGGGCTCTTGTGAGGATTGAATTGAGTTAGTACACAATAAGTACTTGGTTTAAATGCTTATTAAAGCTTTGCTATTATTCTGTACCATTAATTTTGTACTATCGTCTACAGATTTCTACAGGAACTATTTTTGTATGTCTTCTCAACTCAGTGATTATCCCAAAGGAACAGAATTTGTTTCTTAAACATGTTTGTTTCCCTTCCCATAACAATTGTTAGTGCATTGAGGGTGTTGATAAATGCTTGTTTCATACATTAACTAAATAAACTCCTTCTAGAGAATTTTATTTGCAGGGGATTTCTATCCTAATAATATTATTGCCAGTATTTTCAAGACTGACTTTTGACTTGATTCATCTGTGAATGCTTCAAATCATATACTGTAGCTATCTTTAAGATGCATTTATTAAGCAGATAATTGTAAAAGTTGTAGAATAGAACCCACATTGGATTGTTCTCAGATCTGAAAAAATTCTAGAATGAGGGCAAAAACTTCTATTTCTTTTGTCACTGTTGAATCTCCAATGCCTAGATTAGTGCCTGGCATGTAGCAGAGACTCATTAAATATTTTTGAATGAATGAATGAAACATTTGAAACCGGCAAGCTAGACCCAGGGCTCTTACAGTCTACAAACTTACAGAATATAGTGCTGCGGCATTGCAGAATATGTCTTTCTGTGGACCAAGCAACAGACATCTCTATTGGAGAAGGATTCCTAGAACGATATCCTCAGTGTTGGATATAATGTTTCATGGTCTTAAATTATTAAAGAAGTAAAGGAATACTTTATTAGTCCATGGTCTCTTGTCTTTGGTCATAAAAATATGCTGCAGCAACATAGCCCATGATATTTATATAATATTTACACACCCAGGAGCCCCCTGGATCCTCAAACCATTCCTGTGGGATTGGTGGCAAACTCTCATTGTTAATATCCCCAGTACCACAGCAGGTCAGACTTTAAGAACAATGCTCAATACTACATAGCTCGGAAGTAGCAAAACTGGATCTTCTATTTTCAGTTCCCTGCCCTTTCTACCATATTCTTTTGCCTTGACACCTACTGCATTCTTTTCTTCCCTCAGAGGAGTTTGAGAATGACACTCTCTTGGTTAGTGTCTCCCAACCTCCAAACCTGTCCAGCCTAGAGGGTGAGGACCTCAATTTTGAGAATAGAGGCCTAAGACAGAAGAGCAAAGTGAATATGGTCTCTGCCACCACGCTCATTCCTGCTCAATCAGTATTTACACTATTGCAAAAGGAAGATTTTAAAAATGTGAACATACTATAAACTCGAGATAAAAACCTCCTTGAAGAGAATCTAGCCACATCTTTCCTCCTTTCCGCTCTATATATTGCTACAAAAGAGGCTTTCTCTGTTCCTCAGGACTTCTCGTCTGACCCATGCTTTCTTCTCCAGACTACCTCACATGCTGGTCCCTTGCCAGGACCCTTTCCTTCTTCACCCTGTCCTTCTTGGGCATGTCAGGGTTCAGCTTAAGTGTAACTTCCAGGAACTGCCTACATAAAGTTAGGTTCTATGGTACCCCATAATTCCCCTATCTTCATGCTCGTCATATTTTATTATAATTCCTTCTTTTATTTTCTGACTTACTTACTAGGAAGACTTTATCCTGTGAAGGTGAGGCCCATGTCAGTCCTGTTCATTTAGATCTCCAGTGCCTTGCACAATGCATGCAAGAAGTAGGCACCAATAAATAGCTTTCAGTGCATTCCCCTCAAAATCAGGTATTAGAGAAGGCAATTTACAGGAAAAGAGTATGATATGGCCTACATCCTCTCTTCAGATTAAATTATGGGCTAGCAGTTTAATATGTAGAGGCAGCAATTAGTCCTTTGTCAGTCTTCACTGTGAATTTTATCGACTGTTGCCATGTGCTCCTGAACAATTATATGAACCATATATGATAACATAGCAGAAGTTATACTGCTGACCACACACAGTTGGATGTCTGGCCATGTGGCCCACAGGCAGGCTTAGTTTGGTTCTCATTGTGTTGGTCCACTGTTCTTTGGGGTGCTCATCAATATTTAAAAAAACAAAAACAAAAATCACCTAGTGTTTTTACATCAAGTTCTGGGTCTGCCATTTCACTTTGGCAGCTATCAGTCAGAATTTGGACACAGCTTCCCCTTTGGGACAGGACATTTGCTTTTCCGATTGCTACATGCATGTAGCAAGTGCTGATTTTCTCCACACTGAAGCCAAGGGTCAGTTTTATGCAATTTTATTTTTATGGTAATAACTTAAGAAGAAATTGAAATATTTCTTTTACTCATGTTAGGAAGTGAAAGATGAAGAGGACTGGTGTTTCAAAATAAAATTGAAGAGTGTATTTCTTTATGGAAGTGAAGAGTATCACTCTAGGTTTAACACGTAAAACATATCTGTATTGAAAGAATATGACTTAAAATCTCATTATGAAGCAGACCTGGTCCACTTAGTCATGTATGTTTCTTGTCTGGCCCAGGTAGACCTTTGAGTTTATGACCTTTGAGCCAGTCTATCATCAATATTGTTTCCAATTTTAAATCAGAGCCTACACCTTCTGCTTTCCAGAAGAGAATCAGTCATCATTATTTATTTTTGCAATCATGATTTTTTGTGATTAGAATTATTTTAGATTAGTTTGAAGTGGGCTGCATATTTGATTAAGTTGAAAGTAGATCGCCAATACCTGTGTGAGTTTTCCTGTATTATCTTCTGGAGCTATTTGAGAGATCAGGTGAGATGACACAAAGTGCACATTATTCTAAGTTCTTATCCTCACTTTACTACTAATTTTAGATTTTGGACAAGTTACTAGACCATTTGGGGTCTCAGTTTTTTCATATTAAAAATGAAAAGATTGTATTTGATTGACATCTTAAACTATATTACTCTACCTGGCACCTAGGAAGCACTAAAAAATTTTAGCTGAATGAGTGAGGCCACATATACTACTTGACCTATACTTCTGGGGAAGGAATTTTTCTTAATAATTATTGGCAACAGAGTGTTGAGATACTAACATTCTCTACTTTCTGAATTTTTTTATTCATAAGGAAAAGAGGTAAATCCACTGACTCAAGATTATGTGGCAGAATCTCTCTCATATCCCAGGCACAAGCTTTTCATGACCCGATACTATCTTGATTGCCTGCCATTCTGTCTCTGCTGTTTATCATTCATCTGTTCATTTCATCCCTTTTCAGACTGATATTTATGGCCTGGCAAAGAAGTGTAACTTGACAGAGCGCCAAGTTGAAAGATGGTTTAGGATTCGGCGGAATCAAAACAGGACTTGCACGATGAAGAAATTCCGGGAAGCTTGGTAAGAAGATAGTCAAAGCTTTTAAAAATGATTTTATAAGGAGCGGAAGGGTCATCTCAGAAAGAATACTGAAGTTGGAACAGAAGAAGTGTTCATACCCAGCACTCACTCAACACTAGGGCATTTAGGCTAGTCACTCATTTACTTCTCAGGCTTCAGTTTCTTTCTCTAGAAAATGGAGATAATAGTGTCTACTTTACCTACCCCTCAGGGTTCTTGTGAAATGGAAAAATCCATGGAAAGTGATTTGCAGGCTATGAACTTTCTAGAATGAACAAGAAGTACTTATCCTGAAAAACAGAAAAATCATAAGAATGTCTTAACATGGTATTTATCTTTCTACAGTAGAGATTGGTCCTATGACATAAGGTTTTCCAATCACATTATAATTGTCAGAACAGAGAATGTCTGAGAGGGTCTGTTCCTCTCTCAAAGCACTAATTAAGATGCTTTCTTCCCGTCTGAATTAGGAGCATTACCCCAACTACTCCCTATGGACAGAGCAGCCAGTTCCTCTTGTTTTCCCGTTCTGGTAAACAGTAGGGTCAGGTTGGGCTGGGGCATCAAGAAGAAGTTTTTCCACAGAGCTCTTTACTTTAAATACATTCTGAGGGAAGTGAAGCACCATTGGATTTAGCTTTCATTTCATTTGAGTTTTGCTTTTTCAACCTCTGTAGAATGTTGTGGTACTTTAGTTCACGCCCTTGGTGGCAGAAAGGTGGACTAGGTCATTGCTCTTACTTTGTTCCCCCTTCCTTATACCCAGACAAATGCATATTAGTTGGGTTGTGTTCAGTGCCACATTCTGCACACCCGTACAATTCCTTCTTTCCACCTGTTTCTTAAGGCCTTCACATTGCCTAGTGAATTTCACCAGATATTTTTGTTTTGAAGGTGAAATGAACAGGGGGCTGATGTAAGATTCTCAAACAGAGAATCTAAGAGAAGTCTAAACTTTAAAGACTCTCTTTATTTATAAGTTCCCAAGTACTAGGAATGCAACTGTGACACTGACTGATGTTGAGAGGGACAGGCCATTTCTTTAGGGTGTCTTGAAACAAACTTTCACATCTCATTGCAAGTTTCCATTGTCTTTCCCAGAGTGGCTTAAGTTGTAAGGCTTATTTTGTTTTCTAACCAGCTTCTCTCTGAATTTTATCACTTGAAATATTGGTTAACATTGCATAGCCACTGATGTTAACTTAGCATGAGTATATCTCTAAAACATCATCTCAGAATAGTACAGGGTGAAGCTGATCTCACATTATATCTTCCGTTTTCCTGTCATTCATTCTTACTAGCAAGTGATTCTTATCTTAAATAAATTCAACCAGGCAGGGACTAATTATTTACCTCTGAGGTGAATCATATTCCAGTGAAATTCTCTGGTAGCTTCTTACATGTTGTAGTGCCTTACAGTTTACAAATAATGTTTGTTCAATCCTCCCACCAATGGCATGAGACAGGGAAGATGTGGTTAGCCTCTTTTAAGAAATGAGAAATTACATATCCTTCTAGTAAGGAGCTTGCTCAAGGTCATCTAGCCATTGCACTCAGGTCTTTTGAATCCTTCTAATCCTCTTCTGCTTCACTGCACTGTCCCCTGACACGTAATGAAAATATGCTCCCTTACCTCTTAGCAAGCAGAGAATCCCCTACATCAAGTAACTGGATCAAAAGGGCCCAAACACACATTTGGGAATCTGACAATGCCAATGAATCCACTGAAAGGCTGACCAGAGTTCAGGGTAGAGAAGGGAATTCAGAATTACCTTTATCAATCAGTCAGTCTGCACAGAGGTATATGTTGAGTACCTTCTCTATACTTAGCAACATACTAGATTGTATGGAGTTCTAGATTTTAAGAGGGAAGGAACAGTGTAAGGTATGTATAGTCACTACCCTAAAGGAACTAATTAGGCAAACCAGACCATCACACATGAAACCATAGTATCTATTCCACCCCAATAACACATGGGACTGTTTACCAGCAGATAGTCTTTTGTAGATACATTATAGGAATTCAGAAGAGATGGCATCAATAAGGCTGGAGAAGTTAGAGAAGGGTTTTTTAGAGGAGGTGAGACATGAGCTAGACCTTGAAGAATGGGTCAGATTTCCATAAGAAAAAGAAGTAGGATATATGGGCAACAGGTTTCACATAAGGCAAAGGTACAAAGCAGGTATTATACAATACATTCAGGAAGCAATAAGTGGGTCTACAAATAACATTTAAGCTTTATGCTATTCTTTAGCAATGTCACCAATTTCTTCTAAGCCAGATAACTGTTAAAAGTTATTATGGAATAAATCCACAAACTAAAGCAAAATGCCAAGCTATTTAATTATGTAGGGACTATACTTTATTCCATCAGCTATGAAATGTCCTACAGATATCATAGTACAAGATACAGAGCTCCAGGCACTTTGGAAATCTTAGACTTATTTTCTGACACCTAGTGTTTACAAATTTCTCTCCAACAAGTAGAAATTCCGTAATATCAAGATAGACTAGCCCGAGAACACCCTCATCTCAATGTATTGTTACCTTGGTCACTTTCTTTAATAATGACTCCTAAGCCTATTCCATATAAAAATAAGGACTCTTTATTTTAAACATAATTCCAATACCAATGTCTTACCTAAAAAAGATTTCTTTAATAACAAATATCCAATAAGTGTTCAAATTTCTTTGCCTTGTAATTTTCTTTACAATTTGTTCATTTGAATCAGGATCTAAATAAGGTCCATACATTTCAACTGGTTGATAAGTATTTTAAGTCTCTCAATCTATAAGTCTCCTTCTCCATACATGAGAAAAAGTATTTTCTTTTAGAATCTTTTAGGGAACAGGCTAAAGCCTGGCCACATAAAAACCTTTTTACTGAGAAATGTGGGTAAAATAAGTGATTAGACTGATTCGATTCCTACTTGTGGTGGTGATAATACTAATATCAACCATCATTAGGTTGTTGGAACACACAATAAACAGGAACTGAGTTAGGCATTTTAATAATTATAATTATAGCTGCTGTTTATTGTTGCTTACATTATGCTAGGCACTCTGATAGATGTTCTTCATACATTATCTTCGCTTTTTTTACATTCTGAGGTATCTTTTGTTTTTTCCATTGTACAGATGAGGAAGCTAAGTCTTCCTGAGGCTAAGTGATGTTCCTAAGCCTATAGACACTTAATAAATGCCAGAACCAGGATATGAACCTTGATTTGTCTGACTCCAGAATGCTTGTTCTTTCCAAATGTTTTTCTCTGTACACATCAATCGCCTTTATGAGAGAGTTAAAGATTTTTCTTTCTTTTGGCAGCTGGCGTTTTACATTTTACTTAATGATTACTGTTGCTGGAATTGCATTTCTTTATGATGTAAGTTATCTTTTTGATATCTTTCATTGGAATTTGTCTTTACTTTTTGAAAATTCTTGCCTATGAATTCCTTCAGGAGATAATACTTTAAATAAGATAACTAGGTTTTAGAGATTTCTCTCAAGATTATTATAATATTTTCTTGCTACAGAAACAATAATCTAATTGGTTCAGAAATATTTTTGTTAATAGATTCACTTGTTTGAAACAATTTCCTTTGTGAGATCATACTACCTATTGATCTCAAATTCATAAGACTTTGCCAGGAGTGTTGTACAGGAATATGTATAAATGCAGCAGGAGCAACAGGAATATTGCTTCTTACTGTGTATGTTTGCTCCCTATAAATGACATTAGGAAGAGGTTATCTTTTCTCTTGAAATCATCTTTTGACTCTGACAAACTTATTTCTTCTTGTTTCATTCCTTTTCCCCCCCAGAAACCATGGGTGTATGACCTATTGGAGGTTTGGAAAGACTATCCCAAACAGGTAAGTCCCCTCTTCAGTCCCCTCATTCAATCTCTTACTTCAGCACTGAGGTCCCTCAAAATGCACCATGAGTTAGATCCTTAGTCCCCTTCCTACTCTTTGACCACATCTATGCAATCCTTTGGCTCTTTCTGTACCTAAGCTTACTTATCCTTATTCACCCATCACTTGTGTCATTCCTTTAATTAGTTTATAGTAAATGTAATCACATATTTTGGGTTAAATCTACCAACATGCTATTTATTTTCTATTTGTTCTTAGCTTTTTTTTTCTTTTAAATGACAGGTCTGTCAGGCATTGTCTATCTGAAGACATCATCATTTTGCCTTCACTTTTTAAAAAGATATTTTTGCTGGCTATAGAATTCTCAGTCAGCAGTTAATTTCCTTCATTACTGTGATTGAGTTGATTTGATGTAGACTTCAGTCTTTGAAAAGACAGCCCTATTACCAATTTATCCATATTCCTAGAATGTTCTCATTTGGTGGTTTTAAACAAAAAATTAGAGTGTTTACCAGTGCTCCTTTTCCTTGGCTTGTCCTGAACACTACTTTGTCTCCTAGTTACATGATACTGCCAAAGTCCTACTTAACTTCAGATGGTTCTTAGACCCTGGGCTCCATGCTGCTTATAAATTGGCAAATGCAAAATTTATGATATGCATCGGTGTGGTTTCTCTTTGAATTTATCTTGCTTAAGCTTTGTAGAACTTTTTAAGTAAAGACTTCACTTCAGATAAATTGTTCACTTTAGTGCATTTTTCTTCTTTTTAGGTGTCAGCTCCACGGGTTCTGGTTGCCTTGTTATCTGATGTTGTTATCTTCTGTTGTTATCTCATGCCTTCAGATAGATAGATAGATAGATAGATAGATAGATAGATAGATAGATAGA
>JAKSZT010054540.1:15041038-15059831 GCA_026826555.1 Tolypeutes matacus | reverse complement strand
AGATAGATAGATAGATAGATAGATAGATAGATAGATAGATAGATAGATATATTTTTTTTCTTAATTCAGATTTTTTAGTTGTTCTCAAAAGGAGAGTTAGTCTAATACAGACTTAGTTGTCATAGAATAAAGCAGAAACTTTGTCTTATTCTTTTATGGCCTTTCAAGGATGATGACTTGACCAGAAAACTTAGTCATTTTATTGTTTTAGCCTCAGCATTAATGAATTAAAGAAGGTTAGACCATAAGGGACCTAGGCATTATATAGGCCAAACCCCAGTGCTGTCATCTTCCACCACCAACTTACTCTTATCTTCTCAGTTATCTATTGATGCATACCAAACATCCCCAAAATTTAGTGCCTTAAAACAACCATATATTTGCTCATCATGTGAATTAACAATTTGAACTAGGCTTAGCTGAGCAGTTCTTCTACTCTGTATGCTATTAGCTGAGTTCATTCTTGCATTTGTAGTCAGCTGGCAGATTGGGTAGGGGATGGCTCATGTCCTGGGTGGCTCATTTATATATTTGGCAGTTGGCACCTTGATTTTCTTCATTGTGACCTCTCTGAGCATAGTTTGGGTTTTCTTACATAGTGCTTATGAGGTTTCTGCTTGAATCATATTTGCATGTGTCCCATTGGCCAAAGCCCAGGATCAAGCCCAAGGTCATTGTGAGAAGAGACTACACAAGAGCCTGGATATTAGAAGGTGTGATTCATTGGGGGTCATTAATGTAACAATCTATAACACCAACTCATATAATGCCTCAACTCAGCTAAAATGAGCACTTTTGCCCCCAACTATAAAATTGTAAGGAGACTTCTACCTATAGAAATTTCATTCTTCTTTCAGAAGAGATTTTTAGAATCCTTAAACAATTGTACATATTTTATTACTGTCACATTTGAGAATGAGCCAGTTCTGATCACCAGCCTCTCGCTGGAAATAAGGTCAGTATATCAGATTTTGAGTAGTATTCAAGAAACATTAAACAAGGGAAATTGTGGGACCAGTTAAACAGACTTACCATTGTTCTTAAGTAAAGATTTTAAAATTGTTTTTCCAATTTAACTCTCAATAAACTAAAATAAGTCAATTATACCTGTTATAGTTTTATTAACATTTAAACAAAACATTTAAATTGTTTATCCTTTCCAAAATAAAATGCCTTGAAATACATTTCCAATTTCTTTTTTCCCCCAGTTTACTCTATTGTGGGCAAGAACGGAGACCTGCTTCCTTCACCTGGTTCTGTTGTATTTCTCA
Organism: Tolypeutes matacus; assembly: GCA_026826555.1. Classification (NCBI taxonomy): domain Eukaryota; kingdom Metazoa; phylum Chordata; class Mammalia; order Cingulata; family Chlamyphoridae; genus Tolypeutes; species Tolypeutes matacus. The sequence goes on along the minus strand of JAKSZT010054540.1, from coordinate 15,058,560 downwards.
GTTTACTTTCCCAGATGGACGCTTTGAAAGAGAAGTCTGTACTCCCAGTCTCCACCCCCTCTCTTACTCCATCTGGTTTCAGTGCTCAGAACTCAATGTTCAACTGCAAAGGGGCCATGATTAAACACAACAGACATTAGCAGTCCTCCCCTTTCTTTCTTTTTTTTCTTTTTTGTTCTTCCTTTCCTTCTCTCTCCTTCCTTCCTTCCTTCCTTCCTCCCTCCCTTCCTCCTTCCCTCCCTCCCTTCATTTTTTTTTAGGATCTCACAGCTTTATTGAGTGATTCATGAATCAGGCAACATCCCATGCAGAAAGTAGATGGCGCTCCCTCTCCTTTCTAAATCTACCCCCTTCCTTTGGTTTCCAGGATACCCCATTCTCCTTCTTTCCTCCTTTTTTTCTCAGTGTTCCTTCTCAGTTATCTTTATAGGTCTTCCTTGTCTAATTTGTCCTTAAATGTATCTGTCCTTTTCTCTTGCTGCACTCACTCTTTTTAAAAAAAATTTTTTTTACTAGAGAAGTTGTGGGTTTACAGAACCATCATGCATAAAATACAGGATTCCCTTACACCACACAACCACCAACACTGGTGTGGAACATTTGTTACAAATACAATTGATGATAGCACTTTCTTATAATTGTAGTATTTTTTAATTAAAAAAAATTTTTTTAACAAATCAGTTTTATTGTTACATATTAATAAAGCATAAATCTATCTAAAGTGTAACAATAAATGGTATTCGGTGTATTCACATATTTGTGCATTCATCACTTCAGTCATTCTTAGAGCAATTTCATTATTCCAATGATAATAATAATAAAAAACAAACAAAACTCATTTCTCAATCTCTCTATGCTTCCCCGTCATACAGCTGCTATTCTTTTTCCTTCTCTCTCGTGTGTGTGTATTTATATTTTGTAGAAACAATCTTATATATGCAATATCACCCATACATGTGTTTTACATGAGGTTTTACTATGTTATATGGTCCCATGTTACAGTTTTTAGCTTTTCTTCTAGTAATATACATTACCTTAGACTTTCCCTTTCAACCACTATCATACCCATATAATAGCTCTGCTAGTTACAGATATCATGATATGCTTTCACCATTTCCATTCATTTCCAAAGATTTAAAACCAACCTTTTTACCAATTATACACAGGTTAACCCTCAGCTTTACATTCTCTACCCTCCTGTTTTCTGATGACCTATATTCTGATTATTAATCCCATGAGTTTACATAATATATTTAGTTCATAATAGCACAATCATACAGTTTTTGTCCTTTTGTTTCTGCCTTGCTTCACTCAACATAATGTCCTCCAGGTTCATCATGTTGTCATATGCTTCACAACTTATTTCTTCTTATTGCTGCATAGTATTCCATTGTGTGAATACACTACAATTTGTTTATCAAATTCAGCATTTGATGGACAGTTGGGTTGTTTCCAACTTTTAGCAATCGTGAATAATGCCACTATGAACACCAGTGTGCAGATGTCTGTTCATGTCTGCTCTTAGTTCTTCTGGGTATATACCTAGTAATGGTATTGCTGGGCCACATGGCAAGTTTATATTCAACTTCCTTAGAAACTGCTAAACAGTCCTCCACAGTGGCTGTACCATTCTACATTCCCACCAACAGTAAATAAGCATTCCTGTCTCTCCACATCCTCTCCAACAGTTACAGTTTTCTGACTTTTTAATATTGGCCAGTCTAATAGGTGTGAAATGATATTGCATTGTAGTTTAAATTTGCATTTCCCTAATCGCTAGCGATGGTGAACATTTTTTCATGTGTTTCTTCGCCATTTGTATTTCTTCTTTGGACAACTTTCTTTTCAAATCTTTTGCCCATTTTTTAATCGGCGAGTTTCTCTTTTTATTGTTGAGTTGTATGATCTCTTTGTATATGATGGATGTTAACTCTTTTCAGATATGTGATTAACAAATAAACATTTATCTATTTTTTCTTTTGTTGTTCCTGCTTTGGGTGTAAGATTTAAGAAACTACCACCTACCAAAAGATCTTGAAGATGTTTTCCTACATTTTCTTCTAGTTTTATGGTTTTCGCTTTTATATTTAGATTCTTGATCCATTTTGAGTTAATTTTTGTACAAGGTATGAGATAGGGTTCATCTTTCTTTATTTTGGATATGGATATCCAGTTCTTCCAACACCATTTGTTGATTAGACTGTTTTGGCACAGCTAGGAGAGCTTAACTGCCATGTGAAAAATCACTTGACTGTAGATGTGAGGGTCTATTTCTGAGTTCTCGATTAGTTTCCATTGGTCAATGTGATTGTCTTTCTGCCAGTACCATGCTGTTTTTACTACTGTACCTAACTAAGTAATTTGCTTTAAAGTCCACAAGTGAGAGTCCCTCAACTATGTTCTCTTTTTTAAAGATCTTTTTGGCTTTTGGGACCCCTTACCTTACAAATAAATTTGATAATAGGTTTTTTCATTTCTGCTAAAAAGGCTGTTGGGATTTTTATTGGGATTGTGTTGAATCTGTAAATCAGTTGGTGTAGAATTGACATCTTAACTATATTTAGTCTTCCAATCCTTGAACACAAAATGTCTATTCATTTATTTAAGTCGTCTTCAGTTTCTTTTAGCAATGTTTTCTAGTTTTCTGAATACAGATCCTTTATGTCCTTGATTAAGTTTACTCCTATATATTTGATTATTTTGGTTGCTATTATAAATGGATTTTTTTCTGATTTCCTTCTCAGATTGCACATCAGTACTGTATAGAAACGCTATTGATTTTGTGTGTTAATCTTGTATCCTATCACTTTGCTAAACTCGTCTATTAGTTCTGGCAGCTTTATTGTGGATTTTTCAGGATTTTCTAGATATAGGATCATATAATCAGCAAATAATGAAAGTTTTACTTCTTCCTTTCCTATTTGGGTGCTTTTGTTTCCTAATCTAGCCTAATTGCTCTAGCTACAACCTCTAGCACAATACTGAATAACAGTGGTGACAGTGAGCATCTTTGTCTTGTTCCTGATCTCAGCAGGAAAGCTTTCAGTCTTTTGCCATCGAGTACAATGCTAGCTGTAGGTTTTTCATATATGCACTTTACAATATTGAGTATGCTTCCTTCTATTCCTATCTTTTGGAATATTTTATTCAAGAGTGGGTGCTGTATTTTGTCAAATGCCTTTTCTGCATAATCGAGAGGATCATGTGATTTTTCTTCTTCAATTTATTAATGTGGTTTATTACACTAATTGATTTTCTTGTGTTGAACCACCCTTTCATACCTGGGATAAAATCCATTTGATTCTGGTATATAATTTTTTTAATGTGCTTTTGTATTCTGTTTGCAAGTATTTTGTTGAGGATTTTTGCATCTATGTTCATTAGAGATATTGGTCTGTAATATTCTTTTTATGTGGGATCTTTATCTACTTTTGTTATTAGGGTGATGCTGGCTTCATGGAATGAGTTGGATAGCATTCTCTCCTGTTCAATTTTTTTGGAAGAGCTTGAGCAAGACTGGTATTAGATCGCCTTTGAATGATTGGTAAAATTCAACTTTGATGCCATCTGGTCCCAGGCCTTTCATCTTTGGGAGGTTTTGAAGACTGTTTCAATCTCTTCACTTGTGCTTGTTTTGCTGAGGTCTTCTAATTTTTTCTAGTGTCAGTGTAGGTGGTTTGTGTGTTTCTAAGAATTTGTCTATCTCCTTTACATTGTCAAGTTTTTTAGCATACAGTTTTTCATAGTATCCTCTTATGATCTCTCATATTTCTGCAGGGTCAGTGGTAATGTCCCCTCTCTCATTTCTGCTTTTATTTATTTGCGTCTTCTTTTTTTCTTTGTCAGTCTAATTAGGGGTTTGTCAATTTTGTTGATCTTCTCGAAGAACTACCTTTTGGTTTTGTTGATTTCTCTCAATTGTGTTTTTGTTCTCAATTTCACTTATTTCTGCTCTGATTTTTACTATTTCTTTCCTATGGCTTGGTTTGGGATTAGTTTGCTGTTCTTTTTCTAGTTCCTCCAGGTATGCAGTTAGACCTTCAATTTTAGCTCTTTCTTCTTTTTAAATGTAATCATTGAGGGCTATAAATTTCCCTCCCATCACCGCATTTGCAGTATCACATAGGTTTTGATATATTGTGTTCTCATTTTCATTTGTCTCAATATATTTGCTGGATTCCCTTGCAATTTCTTCTTTGCTCCACTAATTATTTAAGTGTGTGTTAATCTCCATATATTCATGAAATTTCCCGCTTTCTGTACATTATTGATTTCAAGCTTCATTCTGTTATGATCAGAGAAAATGTTTTGTATAATTTCAGTCTTTTAAAATTTATTGAGACTTGTCTTGTGACCCAGCATATGGTCTATCTTGGAGAAGAATCCATGAGCACTTGAAAAGAGAATATATCCTGCTGTTTTGTGGTATAATGCTCTATAGATATCTGTTAGGTCTACTTTATTTATCATATTTATTCAAGTTCTCTGTTTCTTTATTTATTCTCTTTCCAGATGTTCTATCCAATACTGAGAGCAGTGTATTGAAGTCTCCAACTATTATTGTAGAGACATCTATTTCTCCCTTCAGTTTTGCCAGTGTGTGCCTCATGTATCTTGGCACACTCAGGTTAGGTGCTGCATAAATATATAGTATAGTTATTTCTTCTTGCTGATTTGCCCCCTTTTATTAATATATAATGACCTTCTTCATCCCTTATAACAATTTTGCATTTGAAATCTATTTTGTCCGATATTAGTATCACTTCTCCAGCTCTTTTTGGTTACTATTTGAATGGAATATCTTTTTGCAGCCTTTCACTTTTAACCTGGTTGTGTCCTTACATCTGAGGTGGGTCTCTTGTAGACAACATATAGACAGTTCTTTTTTTTTTAATCTATTCCATCAGTCTATACTTTTGACTGGGGAGTCCAAGCCATTAACAGTCAATGCTATTACTGTAAAGGCATTAGATACTTCTTCCATTTTGTCCTTAGGCTTTCTCTTGTCATATTGTTCTATTGTCTGATTTCTTACCCTTTAGTTTACTCTTCCTAATAATCTTTATTTCTACATTCTTCTCCAGTCTCTCACCCTTGTTTTTTCCTTTCATGCTGCAGCACATGCTTTAGTATTTCTTGTAATTCTGGGCATTTGGTAACATATTCTATCAGTATTTGTTTGTCTGTGAAGACTTTGAACTCAGCCTCATTTTTGAAGGACAGTTTTGCCAGGTACAGAATTCTTGGCTGGCAATTTTTCCTCTTTCAGTACCTTAAATACATCATACCATTTTGTTCTCACCTCCATGGTTCATGATGAGAAGTCAGCACTTAATCTTATCAAGTTTCCCATGTATGTGATGCTTTGCTTTCCTCTTGCTGCTTTCAAAATCCTCTCTTTACCTCTCATATTTTTCATTCTGAATAATAGGTGTCTCAGGTTAGGTCTATTCAGATATATTCTGTTTGGGGTGCTTTGTCCTTCTCGAATATTTATATTTATGTCTTTCATATGGGTTGGGAAATTTTCAGTCATTATTTCCTCAAATATTCTTCCTGCGCCTATGTACATTTTGCATTGCCATTCAATTTCCTGAGACTCTGTTCTGTTGTGTTTTTTTTTTAAATATGGAATGCTTCACGAATTTGCATGTCATCCTTGCACAGGGGCCATGCTAATCTCTGTATCGTTCCAATTTTAGTATATGTGCTGCCAAAGCGAGCACTCTGTTCTGTTTTTTCCATTCTTTTTTCTTTCTGTTCTCCTGTCTTTTCCAGTTCAGATGTTCTGACTTCGAAATCACTAATTCTGTCTTCAAGCAATTCAAATATGCTCTTATGTGCCTCTAATATATTTTTAATCTCATCTATTGTATTTTTCATTCCCATAAGGTCTGTAACTTTTCTTTGCAGGCTTTCAAATTTTCTTTATGCTCACCCAGTGTCATCTTAATATCCTCTATTTCTTTAGTCATATATTCTTTAAATTATTTGAAGTGATTTAGGAGAGTTGTGTGAGTAACACTGGTTAATTGTCTTATATCCTGTATCTCTTTAGGATATTTGGTTAGTTCTTTTGCCTGGGCCATCTCTTGCTGTTTCCTAGTATGGCTTGTAATTTTCTGCTGATATCTAGGCATCTGAATATGTTGGTAAATTTACTCTGATAGCCAATTTTCTTTCTTGCTTATTGTTAATTTTTTTCCCACAGCTCTTCTTTGAAATTTGGTTCAACTTATTCTAAGTCTTTAAAATTCTCCAGCTTAAGATTTCAAAATAAGGCCTGGACTCATTAATGGGGCACAGATTTTTTCCCAGGGGTTAGGATACAGAGAAAACCTACAACAGTTTTTGTCCATGCAATTTCCAAACTGGCAAGAAGATGGCATAAATCAGAGCACCTTTCCATAGAAGTGTCTCAGTCTTGGCTTTCCTGTATAATTGTGTTGACTCTCCAGAGCAGAGATTCAAAGCAGGCTCTGCTGGCCAAATTTACTGAAGAAAAGTCCCCCGGCTTCCTTTCCCTTTTCCCTTGAAATAGCTGACAGGGTGGAAGACATCTGTTCCTCTCTCAGTCAGCTGCAGAGAGCCAGGTATTTTATCTCAGCTTAATATCCTGGGGGTCAGGGAGGAGAGCCCTTCCCAGCCACTGCAGGGGCTTGGTAACTCACATTTGTTGCTGACCCCCAAAGCAAGTCCCTCAGACAGCTTTTGGCTCTTTCTCTCTTGTTTTTGTGAGAACATTGAGCTCTGCCTATTAGTTAGACACCATCTTCCCACAATCCTCCATAATTGTACTATTTTAAAAGCAGTTTTTTTGAGATATATTCACAGTCCATACAATCTATCCAAATTTTTCAAACTGTGGCTCTCATTATAACCACAGAATTGTACCTTCATGACCATATTCAATTTTAGAACATTTTCATTATTCCAAAAAGAAAAAGCCCATGCTCCTTATACTCCCCTATTGTTGACATCTAATATTGGTGTGGTACCTTAATTACAATTAATGAAAGAATATTAAAACATTACTGTTATCTATAGTCCATAGTTTGTATTCGGTTTAGTTTTCCTATATACCACCCTTTTATTAACACTTTGTAATAGTGACGTATATTTGTTATAGTTCATGAAAGAACATTCTTATATTTGTACCACAGCCATCACTCCTAACAGAGTTCACTGTGTTATACAGTCCCATGTTTTATACTCTAGCTTTCCTTCTAATAACATACATGACCCCAAACTTCCCCGTATAACCACATTCACACACATAATTAAAAGCTGTTAATTATACTTACAATAATGTGCTGCTATCACCTTTATCCATTTCCAAACATTTACACTCAACCTAAATAGAAATTCTACACAAATTAAGCATCAGTTCCCCATTCTCTATCCACATTCTATCTCCTGGTAAACTAGATTCTAATTCTATGTGATTACTTATACTAATTAGTTCATATTAGTGAGATAATGTAATATTTGTCCTTTTTTGTCTGGCTTATTTCAGTCAACATAATGTCCTCAGGGTTCATCCATGTTGTCACACACATCAGGACTTCATTCCTTCTTACAGCTGAATAATATTCCACCCTATGTATATGTCATATTTTGTTTATATCCATTCATTAGTTGATAGACACTTGGGTTACTTCATCATTTGGCAATTGTGAGTAATGCCGCTATGAGCATCAGTGTGCAAATGTCTGTTCACATCCCTGCTTTCCGTTCTTCCAGCTATATACCTAATAGTGGGATTGCTGGATCATATGACGGTTCTATTCTTAGCTTCCTGAATAACCACCAAATTGTCTTCCACAGTGGCTGCACCATTGTGCATTACCACCAGCAATGAATCCTATTTTTCTGCATCCTTTCTAAGACTTGTAGTTTTCTGATTTTTTAATTGTGGCCATACTAGTAGGTATGAAATGATTTCTCATTGTGGTTTTGATTTGCATTTCCCTAATAGCTAGTGATGTTGAGTTTCATTTCATGTGCTTTTTAGTCATTTTATTTCCTCTTTGGAAAAATGTCTAATTCAATTTTTTTGCCCATTTTAAAATTAGGTTGTTTGTCTTTTTATTGTTGAATTATATGATTTCTTTATGTATTCTAGATATTAAACCTTTATCAGATGTGTGGTTTCCAAATATTTTTTCCCATTGAGTAGACTGCCTTTTCACTTTCTTGACAAAGTCCTTTGAAGCAAAAAACGGTTCCATTTTGAAGAGATACTGTTTATCATTTCTTCCCATGTATCATTTCTTCCCTTGCTTGTGCTTTGGGTGTAAGATCTAAGAAACCATTCCCTGCCACAAGATCATTATGATGCTTCCCTACATTTTTTTGAAGGAGTTTTATGGTCCTGGCTCTTATATTTATGTCTTTGACCCATTTTGAGGCAATTTTTGGATAAGGTGTGAGATTGGGGTTCTATTTGATGCTTTGTGATATGGACATCCTGTTCTCCTAGCACCGCTGGTTGAATAGACTGTTCTGTCTAAGTTGAGTGAGCTTGACAGCCTTGTCAAAAATCAATTCACTGTAGATGTGGGGGTCTATTTCTGAATTCTCAGTTCAATTCCATTGATCAATCTATCTATCTTTATGCCAGTGCCATGCTATTTTGAACACTGTAGCTTTGTAATATGGTTTGAAATAAGGAAGTGAGTCCTCTAACTTCATTCTTCTTTTTCAAGATGTTTTTGGCTATTCAGTGCCCATAACCTTTCCAAATAAATTTGAAAATTGGGTTTTCCATTTCTGTAAAGTAGGCTGTTGGGATTTTGATTGGGAATGCATTGAATCTGTAAATCAATTTGGGTAGAATTGACATCTTAAAGATTTTAAGTCTTCCAATCCATTAACAAGGAATGTTCTGCCATTTATTTGATTTCTTTTAGCAATATTTTGTAGTTTTCTGTGTATATTCCCTTTACATCCTTGGTTAAATTTATTCCCAGATATTTGATTCTTTTAGTTGTTATTATAAATGGATTTTCTTTTCTTGATTTCCACATAAGATTGCTCATTCTTAGTGTATAGGAACACCACTGATTATTATGTGTTGATCTTATATCTCACCACTTTTCTGAATTCATTTATTAGCTCTATTATCTTTGTTGTAGATTTTTGGGGACTTTCTATATAAAGGCTCATGCCATATGCAAATAGTGAAGGTTTTACTTCTTCCTTTCCAATTTGTATGCCTTTTATTTCATTTTCTTGCCTAACTGCTCTAGCTAGAACTTTTAGCACAATGCTGAATAACAGAGGTGGCAGTGGACATCCTTGTTTTGTTCTAGATCTTAGAAGGAAAGCTTTCAGTCTTTCACCATTGCAGTGTTAGCTGTAGATTTTCATATATGCCATTTATCATGTTGCGGACGCTTCCTTCTATTTGAATCTTTAAAATGTTTTTATCAAGAAAATATGCTGCATTTTGTCAAATGCCTTTTCTGCATAAGTCAAGATGATCATGTGTTTTTTTTGCCTTTGATTTGTTAATGTGGTGTATTACATTAATTGATATCTTATGTTGAACCACCCTTGCATGCCTGGGATAAAACCCAATTGATCATGGTCTATAATTCTTTTAATGTGCTATTGGATTTGATTTACAAGTATTTTGTTGAGGATGTTTGCATCTATATTCATTAGAGAAATTGGTCTGTAATTTTCTTTTCTTGTAGTATCTTTATCCAGCTTTGGTATTAAGGTGATATTGGCCTCATAGAATGAGTTATGTAGTATTCCATCCTCTTCAATATTTTGGAAGAGTTTGAGCAGGATTGGTATTAATTCTTCTTGGAATGATTGATAGAATTCCCTGCGAAGCCATCTGGTCCTGGGCTTTTCTTTGTTGGGAGGTTTGGTTTTTTAAAATATTTTTTCTATATTTATTTTTTATTTTTTTAAAAGATACTTAGATTATATAAATGTCACATAACAAATATAAGGGATTCTAATATGCCCCACTCCCCATACCTCTCACATTTTCCCACATTAACAACATCCTTCATTAGTGAGGTACATTCATTGCAATTGATGAACACATTTTGGAGCATTGCCACTAAGCATGGATTAAAGTTTACATTGTAGTTTATACTCTCTCCCACCCAATTCTGTAGGTTGTGGCAAAATTTATAATGGCCTGTATCTGTCACTGCAGTGTCATTTAGGCAATTCTCAAGTCCCAAAATTGCCCCCGTATTACACCTGTTTTTCCTTATCCCTGCCCTCAGACCTCCAGTGGCCACTGCCTCCACATCAATGATATAATTTCTTCCATTGCTAGAATCACAATAAGTCTATAGTAGAATATCAGTAAGTTCACTCTAGTCCATATGTTATTCTAATTATAGGTTCAAATAGATGGACAAAAGAGCCATGTGTAGGGAAACCACAACTGAATCCAACTCTGTCACTCTGGGAACCATAAATTCCAAAATAGGGCCTACTGGCAAGGCATCAAACTCCTGAGTTACCGGCCCTGATTATAGTGTCTGGATGTCTCCAGAGCCCTCCAGAGCCCCGCTATTTGGGGTAGTATCTACTTTGGCAGTCAAAGAGATCTTGCTGAGATGTGCATAAGCATAACCTCTGGAATGACCTTCCAACTCACTTTGAAGTCTCTTAGCCATGTAAACTCATTTATCTGTACCTTTTCCCCCTTTGGTCATGGTCTTTTTCCAGTTGCATAGCTAGTTGGTGCTTGGTAGTAATCCCTCAGTGCCAGGGAGGCTCATCCCCGGGAGTCATGTCCCATGCTGGGGGGAAGGTAATGTATTTATATGCTGAGTTTGGCTCAAAGAGGCAACATTTGAGCAAAAAGGAGGCTCCCATGAGGCAAGCAACTGTTAGGCACCCTATAATATCAGGCCAAGTTTCAATTTCAAGAGTAAAGGTTCATCGATATCAAGTCATCAATATCAAGGACCATCCTCTGTTAATGGTCCATCAATGGACCATCCATCTTCACTAGTCATTGCCTCTGTACCTGGCGGATTCTTGCTGATCCATTAGAGAATGTGGCAGAGCTCTCCAGGATGGGAATCTGATATTCCTTTGGTTATTGTGTTAATCTCCATCCACCATGAAATTTGAATACATTTATATGCCTTATATGTATGCCCAGGTGAGCTTCCTCCCATGTATCCCCTGTCACTGACACCCCACACCAATGATCCTCCCCTGCCACAGTTGTAGCCCTTCTGTGATCCAAAACTTCTTCAAAAACAAAGCCAATAAAATAGCCAAATAAAATTAATAAGAAAATGAAATAATAATGATAGTTTTAAAAATATGAAATAAAATACAAAAATTTTTTAAAATTAAAATTAAAATTTGGGATAATAAAAAATAATGAAAAAATATTTTAAAATTTTTTTGACATTTTGCCTTTCATCACTATAAGATCTGTTGTCCTATATGTACAGTGACATTTTCTTCCGTTTATTACCCCAGTGTCTTGGGTTTTTTTTGTTTTGTTTTTTTTTCATTTTGTCCTCAAAAAGTTTTACGTTACAGAAAAGTCATGTACTGAATACAGGGGACTTCCATATACCCAACATCTTCCCCCTTTTACCCCTTCCCCTATTAATAACATTTTATATGTGGATGGTACATTTGTTACAACTGATGTACAAATATTGAAACATAGCTCCAACCATGGTAAATGGTTTATGTTATGGTTTACGTTTTGGACCATACACTTTTATAAACTTTGATGCAATTCAACGTGGCCTGTATGCATCATAGCAAGATCATATAGAACACTTCCATCTCCCTCAAAATACCTCCTGTTCCATCTATTGTATTCCTCCCTCCCCTCCCCTCGGGACCCTCAGCAACTACCAGGCTTCACTCCTTGAAGGACAAGATTCATAGTTACTTGCAACAACACTGGGGGCTTGACACACTGGTGTGCCTTCCCCTTTTAGGTACCGCCCATGCTCTCGAGAGACTCCTGCCCCTCCATCTGAGAACATAGTGGGCCTCCTCAGGATGGGAGTCCACCATCTTGCCACTCATTATGTGGGACTCCACCCATTGATATAGCACACTATGGCAAGATGAACACTCATACACTCTCCAGAAGCCAGCCCTAGGTGCCACCATATATATATTTGATAGGGACCTAATATCCAGCATATATAAAGAAATTCTACATCTTGAAAATAAAAAGATGAACAACTCATTTAAAAAATGGGCAAATGATTTGAATAGACACTTCTCCAAAGAAGAAATACAGATGGCTAAAAAGCACATGAAAAGATGCTGAACATCACTGGCTGTTAGGGAAATGCAAATCAAAACTACAATGAGATATCATCTTATACCCATTAGACTGGCAGCTATTTTAAAAAAATAGAGGATTACAAGTGTTGGAGAGGATGTGAAAGAATGGGAACCCTCATCCACAGCTGGTGGGAATGTAGAATGGTGTAGCCACTGTGGAGGACAATTTGGCAGTTCCTCAGAAAACTAATTATAGAACTGCTATATGATCCAGCAATTCCCTGCTGGGTGTATACCCAGAAGAACTGAAAGCAAGGACATGAACAGATATATGCACACCAATGTTCATAGCAGCATTATTCACTATTGCCAAAAGCTGGAACCAATCCAAATGCCCTTCAACAGATGATGGATAAACAAACTGTAGTATATACATACAATGGAATATTACTCAACTGTAAGAAGGAATACCGTATTAACACATGGGATAACATGGATGAATCTTGAGGACCTTATGTTGAGTGAAGCAAGCCAGGCACTGAAGCACAAATATTACATGACCTCACTGATATGAATTAAGCAAATTGAGCAGACTCACAGAGCTAGAGCCTGGAAGATAGGTTTACAGGAAATAGGGAGAAGGTTGTGAGCCACCGCCCATATGGGCAAAATATGTGATAAGGTGGAAGTGTGTAGTTGTACAGTGGAGGGGCATGACAGTGGTGTAATGATACTTCTAGGTTGGGCAGTACTGGTTTGTCAGGGGGGTAGTGTGGGGAGGGTAGTTGGACTATAAATGGAATTGGGAGGAGGGTTGAGGGAGGGAGCAGGTGAACACTGGGGATTGGCGGGTACATGGTTGAAACTACAATGCTGAGAATGCTCTTTTGGCAATATGGCAAGTGAGGGTTATTGGTTTGGGGTGTTGGATGTGGGGGACATTCGGGACAGGGTACACTTATTGGGAAGTTTTTGATGACTGATTCAATCTCTTTACTCATAATTGGTTTGTTGAGGTCTTCTATTTCTTCTAGAGTCAGTATATGATGTTCGGACATTTCTAAGAATTTGTCCTCTTTATCTAGGTTGTCTTTTGTTGACATACAGTTGTTCATAGTAACTGCTTATAATCCTTTTTATTTCTGTGGGGTCAGTAGTAATGTCCCTCCTCTCATTTCTGATATTATTTATTTGCATCTTCTCTCTTTCTTTTGTCAGTTTGGCTAAGGGTTTATCAATTTTTTTAATCTTCTCAAAGAACCAACTTTAGTGGTGTTAATTCTCTCTATTGTTTTTTTTATTCCCAATTTCATTTGTTTCTGCTCAAATCTTTGTTATTTCTTTTCTTCTCCTTGCTTTGGGATTAGATTGCTGTTCTTTGTCTAGTTCCTCCACGTATGCAGTTAGGTCTTTGATTTTAGTCCTTTTTCAATATAAGTATTCAGGGCAATAAATTTCCCTCTCAGCACTGCCTTCACTGCGTTCATGAGTTTTTATATGTTGTGTTCCTGTTTTTGTTTGTCTCAAGATATTTACTGATTTCCCTTGTAATTTCTTCTTTGACCCAGTGATTGTTTAAGAGTGTATTTAACTTCTATATATTTGTGAATTTTCCAGTTGTCTGTCTGTTGTTGAGTTCCATCTTCATTCTATTATGGTCAGAGAAAATGCTTTACATAATTTCAACCTTTTTCAATTTATTTAAAATTGTTTTGTGACCTCAACACGTGGTTTATCCTGGAGAATAATCCATGTACACTTGAGAAGAATGTATATCCTCCTCTTTTGGGATGCAGTGTTCTATATATGTCTGTTAGGTCTAGTTCATTTATCATATTATTCAATTTCTCTGTTACCTTATGGATCTTCTATCTAGATGTTTTATCTATTGATAAGAGTGGTGGTGTATTGAAGTCTCCAATGATTATTGTAGAGATGTCTATTTCTCCCTGCAGTTTTGCCAGTGTTTGCCTCGCATATTTTGGGGTCCTATGAATAGTTGCAGAAATATTTATGATTGCTATTTCTTCTTGGTATATTGCCCCTTTTATTAATATATAGCGTCCTTCTTTGTCTCTTATAACAGCTTTTGACTTAAAGACTATTTTGTCCAAAATTAGCATAGCTGTCCCAGATCTTTTTTGGTTCCTTTTTGCCTGGAATATCTTTTTCCATCCTTTCACTTTTAATCTATTTGTGTCTTTAGGTCTAAGATGAATATTTTGTAAACAACATACAGTTGTATCATGCTTTTTTATCTATTCTGCCAATTTGCCTCTTGATTGGGAAGTTTAATCCATTAGCATTCAGTGTTATTACCATAAAAGCAGTACATACTCAGCCATTTTATCTTTTACTTTTTTATGTAATATCTTTTTTTGTCTCTTTTTTTCTTTATTGCAACCTCTTTTTCTGTATAGTTGATCTTTTGTGATGTATCTGACTGAGCCCTTTCTCATTTCTATTTCCATATATTTTTAAAATACTTTCTTTGTTGTTGCTCTGGTATTTATATTAAACAACCTACATCTATAACCTACTGATTTGGGAAGACACCAACTTAGCTTCAACAGTATACCCATTCTCTTCTCCTGTATCCCTGTTTTCCCTCTTTATGTGTCTTTGTCCCACTTTACCACTTTATATTTTGCATTTACATTATCAAGAAATATGCCTCCCCAAACAAACACACATACAGACACACACACGAAAGAAATATGCCTATATTAGTCTGGTGAAGGGATGCTGGTGCAAAGTACCAGAAATCTGTTGGTTTTTATAAAGGGCATTTATTTGGGGTAAAAGCTCACAGTTACAAGGCCCTAGAGAGTCCAGTTCAAGGTTGCTTTCTCATCAAAATCAGTTGCTACGTGTTGAAACAAGATGGTCACTGATCTCTGTGGGGGTTCAGCATTCCCTCTGAGCTTCCTGTCTCTCAGCTGTAGTCTGGCACAGGGCTTGTCTCTCAGGGCTTCCTTTCTCTCCTGGCTCGTTTCTTTCCAGCCTTTCTATATCAGTCTCAGGTGTGCTGTTCTCTTTCCAAGTTCAGCTACAAACTATCAGGCAAATGGCTCAACTCTCCTCAGGGACCCAGGATCAAAAATGACAGCGCTCTCTCTCTTCCTGCATGTCTTCTTGAGTGAGTGTACATTTATATTGGCCCACTAAGGGGACAGGGACTCAACCTTAGTCATGTCTTACTGATGTGGTTGAATCAAAGTCCTAATCTTAACAGATAATTTAATCAAGGGCCCCTCAACTGAATCCAATATAATCAAAGGATATCACACCCAGAGGAACTGATTAATTTAAAAACACAATCTTTCTCTTTTTGGGATTCATAAATAATCTCAAACTGTCACAATGCCTTTTCTTGTTCAATTGCATTCTGATTCATATAGGAATTAAAGAGTCAAGTTGTATATTGAGGATACAGTACTATTGGGTTTTAGTTTTAGTTACTCTTATGGTCTTCATTTCTTCACACTACTCCAAGCCACTCACTCCTATCTTTTCAACCTGCAGTACTCCCTTTAGTAATTTTTGTAGGACAGGTATTTTGTTGATGAACTTTATGTTTTAGTTTATCTGTGAATATTTAAAAAAAATTTTAGGAGGTCCCGGGGACCCAACCCAGGACCCCGTATATGCAAAGCAGGTGCTCAACCACTTGAGCTACATCTGCTCCCCAATCTGTGAATATTTTAAACTCTCCCTCATTTTTGTAGGACAGTTTTGCCAGATAAAGAATTTTTGGCTGGCAGTTTTTCACTTTCAAATTTTATATGTATCATACCACTGCCTTCTCACCCCCTTCTCATCATGGTTTCTGATGGGAAATTGGCCCTTAGTCATACTGAGGATCTCTTTTGCGTGACAAATCATTTTTCTCTTGCTGCTTTCAGAATTTGCTCCTTATCTCTGGCATTTGACATTCTGATTAGTATGTGTCTTGGAAGGTCTATTAGGATTTATTCTGTTTAGAGTACGTTGTGCTTATTGGACATGTATACCTATGTCTTTCACAAGAGTTGGGGAATTTTTGGCCATTATTTACTCAAATATTCTTTCTGGGACATCCCTGTGCACTTTGTGCTGTTACTCAAATCCCTGAGACACTGTTCAATTTTTTCTATTCTTTCCTTTATCTGTTCTTCTGAATTTATGATTTTGATTGTCCTGTCTTCTAGTTCGCTGTCCTTTCTTCTATTGTGCAACCTGTTGTTTTATGCCTTTAATGTATTCTTTTTCTTTTTGAGGTACTGGGGCCAGGAATTGAACCCCGGGTCTCGTATATGGGAAGCCGGTGCTCAACCACTGAGCCACATTGGCTCCCGAGTTGGTTTTTTTGCTTGTTGTTTGTTTTTTGTTTACCCTGGGATCTCCCATGTGGGAAGCGGGCCCTCAGCCGCTTGAGGCACATCTGTTCCCTTCTCATGTATTTTTAATCCCTACTATTGTGCTTTTCATCCCCATAATATGTTACATTTCTTTTTAAACTTTCAAATCATTTTTTATGCTCACACATTATCTTCTTAATATCCTTTGTGTCTTTAGCAATATTTTCCTTCATGTCCTTGAATTGATTTAGAACATTTGTTTGAACTTCTTTGATTAGTTGTTTCAAATTCTGTCTCCTATGTAGTTTCATTATTTTCTCTCTTGACTGAGCCATGTCTTCCTGTTTCTTAGTATGGTTTGTAATTTTTTACTTATGTCTAGGCATCTGATTATCATGATGAGTTAACTCGGAAGGTCAGTTTCTCCCCGTTGTCTAGGGTTTTATTGGATTGGCTTTGTGTTAAAGCTCTTCTTTGATGCTTAGTTCAACTTATTCTAGACCTTTAGCATAGCCCATGATTAATTACCAGACCTTTTCATATCTCCTTCATCTGATTCTCACACTGAATATGCGGTACGATTGCACTTATTGTATAATTGTTTCACCTCCAAGAGAATGCTTCCTTTACGTTGTTCCTTCTCTAGAACCTTGATCTGTTCTGTTTATTTTTCTGCAGAATTCTCTCCCCAGCTCCTCTGATTTGTTTAAATTCTCTCTCTCACCCAGTGCCCCATTTTCATTACACTTTTCTGTTAAGTTTAACTACCTGTCCCCTTCTTCTTCTTCTTCTTCTTCTTCTTCTTTCTTCCTTCTTCTTCCTTCTTCTTCCTTCTTCTTCCTTCTTCTTCCTTCTTCTTCCTTCTTCTTCCTTCTTCTTCCTTCTTCTTCCTTCTTCTTCCTTCTTCTTCCTTCTTCTTCCTTCTTCTTCCTT